>QFET01001646.1:0-37833 GCA_003316355.1 Tuber calosporum
GCTAGCGCTGCATGTAGATTCTGTACCTTAAACATGAATAAAAACTGAATTAATAATAAATAATAACATACTACTTTAGACAATGCTTTCATCTTCATCTATTCTAGCATATTTGTTTTACTACTAAATAGATTATGTTATAATTTAAATTGTACTATAAATAAATTCCTAACAGTTGTTATTATTGCTTTTATTTTATTTTTCTCTCAATAATATATGTATATTCTGACAGCTTTTGTAATGTCAGTCAGCAATCCCTATATTCCAGGAAATGTTTCCACCTGACATGAATAATCAAATTTATTGATATACAAATTCACAATACACCTTTAATATACTATTCAAACTTCAGAACCAACTCTGAGGGGCTATTTGGATATGCAACACATCTGAGTAACATGCATAATGCAGTCTTAGGATCTTCGATGCTACGATTATCACCTTTGTCAACTTCCACCATCTGTAATACATACACCTTTTCTTCAACTTCTGTTTTTATAAAGCTTTTCTTTTATTAATGTTTATTTCATATTGTACATTTAACTCAATTTTACCTAATTATATTTGTAAATCTTAATAAAACAGATTTGCTATTCCTTTTGATTGAAGGCCTGTAGAGTCACTCATCCTCCTTCTCCCATTGCTTGTCTCTTGCAGCCATTGTCTTGAGTAACTGCAATTTGCAATAACTGTAAGATAGCAAGTAATTATGTATTCTAATCGTACATGTATCTTGTAGTAAGTATTTGTTTAAATCTTTGGGCCTTGAGTGAGCTATTCAGGTTGATATTAATAATACTATTACAGAATCTGTTATTTTGTTTTTTTCTTCTACCTCTCGACAAGTAACCTGCCAATCAAAATACATATAACTAGAGTACAAACTCTTTTTCACATCTAGGTAAATTTTTGCTTGACTGCTACCTCAGTCCCGCACTGCCATATTCTCTAATATGGGTTCAAACAAGAGGCTCACCCACTAAACTACAACTCTTTTGACTCTTCAAAACTTTCTATTATGATAAACAATCTCTTCTCGTATTTTGCCTGGCAATTCTCTAACTCATAGGATGCTTTGACTGAGTCAGGTGAATCCTAAGTTCTTAAATTAAGACTTGAGAACCCACAGCTTTGCCCTAGTGCTTCATATCTCAACTTCCACAACAGTTTGTCATTCTAGGAGTAGTGCACAGAAATCTCATCTTCTTGTTACAGACATGAAGTATCTGAAAAGCGGTATCTGCAAAATATATGGCACAAAGTTTATTTTTACCACAAACTGGATTTTGATATTTTCAAAAATATATATATATATATAATATTTTAGATTCTATTAGCTATCTAAATGTATTTGCCCAACCTCTAGTAATACAAGTCAACTATCTATACCCTTGTCAGACCTTATAACAAATACTACACAGACTTGATCCTGAATGTACCTAATCTGATCCCTTTTATACTGTCCTACTTCACTTCTTCCTCCTTGTCAATTTTTTGCCCATGCTTATGATAAGCTTCTCTAAGCCTCCACCCTTTTCAACTATAGTTTTCCCCTTCCTCTTCTCTCATCTTTTTATCTTTCCACCTGTTACGATCCTATGCGGTAAGCTGACTTGCAACGGGTAACTACTTCTCTTTAGGTTGGATAAATATGACCGGGCCGTCGTTATAGTTCGGTATGGGGCGTGGCGCTAATCTCAGCCACCAGGGTAGGAGTACTATTGCAACGAGTAGTACTAGGCGGGTTTCCACTATTGCTCTTAGGCCTATGCCTATGTTGTATAGATAGCCGAACCCTATGGTTCCTATCGCACAACACCAATAGAGGAGTAGAGAGGTAAAGAGGTAAAGTAATTGTATAGGAAAGAACTTAGATGGTTGCGTGAAGAGTCCTAACTACAGGTCACCTAGAGGTCCTTTTATAGGCACTCTTCCCTCAACCCTAACCCTGGTGACTCATACCTGTGAGTCACACGACCTCTATGACTCATAGTGAGTCAAAGTATGAAATCCATCAGCTGACTCCTCTGTGTCGACTGCGCCGCGTGCCGACCAATCATAACTCATAAAATAAGTTATGTGTCCTAAAGTGGTCACATGCGCGAGACCCATGACTCACAGTGTGAGTCATGTGTGAAAATCATTACAACATATGACTCACAAATGTGAGTCATTCACACGATCAACCAATCACAACATAACAATGATTGCAATAGTGTGCATCATGTGAAACCCCATGAGTTCTAATGAGTCATAGTGTGAAATATAAAAACCTTATGACTCATAACTATAAGTCATGCGAAATCCTTCCTTGCTTAGTCACCAATCGTGACACCACCTCACTAAACTCCAACCTTCCCAAACCTTAAACTCCCTTAAACTTCCACCTATCTATATACTCCACCATCTTGATCCAACTACCCTTTTCCATCTTTTAAACAACTACTACAAATTTCCTAATTAAGTCTAACATTCTACCAACTCACAGACTAGTAAGGTTCAATACTTCTACCATCCCTATCCTATAGACCAATACTAGTATTGTATATGATATCTGACTATAGCCCTTTTTCTCCTTTTCCACCTCCTCTCTAATCCCCAATTGTACCCTGTCACCTTAATCCTCACCTTCTACAGTTCTATCAAAACTCTGTCAATCCCATTTTCTCATCTTGTATCATACCACTCACATTCACTATCACCTTAAACTCCTTCCTTCTTACTATTTCAGGGACATCAGCAATTTCTACTTTGTATTCCTCCTCTTGAGTCCATCCTCAGCCCAGACACTTCCTCCATTCATGTTACTTTTTATTCTTCTCCAGACTTCCTCCTATAGATTTTCCATATTCAATCAAGACACAATACTTAATCCAATCACCCTTAGGCATCTCCTTCCCAATCTTCTGACATAGTTTTCAGATGAACATCATTATTGTAAACTTTGCTCAATCTTCGTTACAGTATGTCTCCAAACCAAATTTCAAAAGGATTTGATAAAGCTATTGATAATAACAGAGATCTGCATATGCTTGATTGATACTCAAAATTGTTTTTTATATAACCAGTAATAAAAACCTAAAAAATAGGTTGTAGCACTAATGGAATATGATCTTTGAATACATCTTCCCTGGGATGAGTGTCAAAATGCTTTCACAGCCAGGCCAACACCGCACTATCGCTATAGTTATATCGTCATCCTACTTTATCCCCAGTCACCCTAAAGTCACCGATTCCCACAAATTTTGTTCAAACAGCCCACCAACTCTTGGATCCTTCGCACCCTGCTAAAGACGATCGCAAGCCAGAAACGATCTTCCCGTTGGTTGAAGATAACCCCTCTCCAGTGCCGTGTTATTCGTCCTGCTCATCGATTGTAAAAATAGTCAATCACCAAGTGAGGAAACCCCCTCCTGACAATCATCACTCTCATCCCGCTCAGTAAAACCGATCAAGACCCCCTATTCTCAATGCCACAACTAATGAGACCGCAGCCTGCGCTAGGGAGGAAACTTGAATATTTTCCTCCACTTTTTCCTTTCCCCCAATCCTTCGAGAAAATCAAAGCATCCTCAAGTAGAGGCCACCGATGCTAACTCCCAAAAAATATGATCTCCTAGCAAGAGACCTACGGAGAGAAAGACCGTAGGTCTCAGTTCGCCTCCAAAGTGCGAACCTGATCCCCGAAACAGCCGGAATCTCAAGGCTGTCAATCCAGGGAATGAGTCCACTAGAACCCCATTGGCTTTTGCACCCAACTTTTGGACCGAGGTGGGTGCAATACTTGCGCCATCAGAATCTACTAGTACCTTTATGATACATTACCACCTAAAACGGGAGCCACCCCCACTTATGTGGAAGAATTTTGACAATGCCTTGGATACGATAAAATACAGGGCAATTATTACAAGAACTGGTCATAAACCTACTAGGATTCAGTCTCAACCTTGCGCCTTAGGCGGATACCGGTGCCTCGGGCCCCAAGACGATAGGCGAACTGAAGAACGACATCGAACTCGTCGAAGGCAATGAAGCTGAGCCTGGCGGGGAAGAGGGCGAAATCCAAGTGGGGATCGTTGAGGGGATTAACAACGTTGAGGAAACTACTCAAGAAGCAAAAATCGAAGGATTTGTTGCAGAAGATCTAGGTGGCCTTCAATCGGAGGAGACAGAAATTTGGAAGGTGTATCACCACCGGAGCCAATACCAGGTAATGGACCCCCCTCCCCGCTTGTGGTTGATCCAGTTTTAACTCCGCCCAGAGCACCAGCCCAGCTCAAGTTCCAATCCCCCCAACCAAATCATTTCCTTCCCAGACCTTAATTCAAGGCAAAAAAGCATATTCCCGTCCAGTGCCCAACCGGAAAATCTTGGAACAGACTTCGCAAGACCGCTAGATGCGCTGGAAATGTGCTTGGAGATTGGGGGATTATTATAGGAACCATACCCAAATAGATATTATATATATAGTGGATACATTTATCATAAAGAGAAGAGAAGCCCAAAAAATAAGTAGATGGGAGATGGGATGGGAGGACCACGATGAGGAAGACCCAGTCGTCAGGAACAACTGAAGGTTGCTCGGTTGGCATTAGGAGTTTCGCTCGTCTGCTCTATAGCACTTGCTTTTTTGATCTCTGGTGTTTGATGGGGGCCCCCCTTTCTTCTGCTCCACTCGTACAGTGCTCTAGTGTTACTGGTATTGAACTGTCACACGAATTCACTTACCCCCCCCGACCCGCGACTAACACTTCGGATCACCGCAGCAAGCCGCCGAAATAGAGTGATATCATAATGAATATCACCACCCTCACATCCCCCAGGCCGAGGATGCTATTGGGAGCGTATATGCTCACGGCAGACTGGTAGACCACGACCATTGTGGGTGGACTGCTGATGGGACGCGTAGAGTGAGCATTGATTGATCTTTTTTTCTTTCTTTTCTAAAGCCGCACTCTGCCCATAGCCCCCTAATCAACAGCAACACCCTCTTGGGACGATATAAGACGAGACTCTCACAATACGATCCTCTCTAGAATGGGCACAAGCAAACCCACTATCATACGCTAACACTTCAATACCGGCACCCCGCATATGATACCGTGCTCGAACACCGCAAAATCTCGCGAAATCCCCTGCTCCCGCCAGCCGCGTAATCTCCGGACTCAGGGAGGAGGTCCAAGGAGGGGTAGGGTTCTCCAAACACAGGAGAAGATCGGCCCCCAGGACATGTTGGATCTCAATAACTGCTACTGTTAACTTGTCAAACTAAACCTACCCAGGCTGACAACCTGATTTCAGTTGATAACCTGGTAGCGGATTTAACGAGATTTTGCGGAGCTGTGCGCCTGCCACTAGCCGGAAAACGAGTGAGATCCTGTGCAAGTTGTAAAAATCCCACCTTTCTTCTCTCCCACCTTTTCTCGCTTAACCTCATCCTGCCGATATCCTAGGCTTAGATTCCCCACTGCCGCGTTGAGTACAGGACAGGCAAGCAAACCTGCCATCGTACGATACAATCGAGCAGATCCTCCCCGTTACTCGGATACAAGCATTGAGCCACCGCATATCTCAGGCGGGCAGGCACCCATCAAGTTCAATCTTTGTCTGGCAGGTCGGTCGGGCGGGATCATCCGTGCGAGTACTCGGGCACCGGTACTCGAGCACTTTGTGAAGGGCGACTTGGATGCACTACCGGTACGGTATATCATTCATACTGTACCCGAGTCGCATGGATCGTGTCGTACTGTAAGTGAAGGGCGTTTCAGGTGCCCATGCTGTGGCTGGAATTTGGGGGACGTGCGTAGGCTTGTGTTGTTGGGGATGCTGAAGCTACGAAATTGCAATGCTTGTGCGGTAATGAGGGCGGGGTGGGGTGGAGAGGGAACTTATTACGAAGGTAAGGCTTGAAGTCCGCTTGCTCCATCGCGATGGTTGTTCGTGATGTTCTGCTTACCCTGCTTAGTTTAGGAGGCACACTACTACCGGTACCGTAGTGTAATACCACCAATCTATGATACCATAAAATCACGGCAATCTCATACGGACTCCTTGTATCCCTGCGGATTGTACAAGTATTACCAAGGCCTGGATCTAAGTTACCTTACCTGCCTGCCGCTTGGGCTGGGTTGAACGAATAAACGTGCGGTGCTGTCCGAGTAAAATCCTATTAATACAACCATACCGCATTTGCAATGCTGCACTTGGCTGGGCGGTTAGAGTAATGGACACGGAGCGTGATCGGCAATAACCTGCCGCGGCATCGGAACGGCGGTGTAAGGCAGGTGGTCGAGATTGTGATTGTAATTTACAGTATGCTATGCTTTGGTCTGGTTTGGTTCAGTTTGGCCTGTTGTTACCGCATGATATTACTTGTATACCGTATTTTGAAGGTTATCATGCTTCTTACCCCAGTCCGGTCCCACAGCTTCACCCCACCCATCCTTCCCGCTCCTTTTCGGAGGGGAACTCTCGGCGACCAACACGGCAACCACCATTGTCCTTCAGGCCCATGGTACCGTAGCCGGCTCCAAAGGAATTGCTGTTGCTGTATTTGGGGGGATCACCTTATGATCAATCTTTCAAGGGAGGAAGTGCGCCAAGATGGGAGCCAAGCACAATTCAAGAGTTGTGCTGTAATGTGCGCTGGGGAGTATGATGCAGGAACTCACATTGGAACAAGGGCGCTAGTCCTAATATAGCGACAGACTATACCTAATCAGGATATATCTTAGCTACTACCTTTTTTTCCCCCCACACATGTCCCGCCATCCTCCTTCCATACGAAGTTTGAAGGCTTCTGCATACATGCCCGGCCAAAGGACTAAAAAGAAAATCGCTTCGTAGGTAGACTATGTCCCAACAACCTGCTAGGGGAAGTTTACAGAGGGAATTTAAAAGGCGTTTTTGTAGGTTTTGTTGAAGTATCAGTTGATGTTGGCTGTCACGAGCACAAGTTTTTGCAGTTCGGACGCCAGACAAATTTTCAATTTTCAGGGATACAGTTCCTACTCGTGCTGTGAGCTCACTTTATTCACGTCCCTGTTTCAGGTAGATATTTCGTTTTCGGAGGAGTAACCTTATTGGTACGGTTTGTTTGCTATTGTACAGTATGCAGGCGCAGGAGGTCACTTGGGAACAATAAGGTGAACCATCTGTAGGTTTTGGTGTGGGTAGGTTGGGGTGTGGGGAGGGTTGATAAGGGCAGGCGAAACAGGCGAGTTTGTGGGTACGAGTAGTGCTTGAGCAGTCGCACCGCGCGCCGCCTGCTTGAATGGATGGGATGGAATGGAATGCCACAAGCACGGTACCGGCTTGGGAGACAAGCAGGCGAAAGGGAAAGGGGGGGGGGGGACGGGCCTGTTCCCCGCAGTCTTAACCTCTGAACCTGGTGGGAAGTGGTCACGGGGTTGCGGTGTGGCAATGATTTGCATAAAATGGTGGTTCAATGGATGGGTGGATTGCTGGCGATGGGGATGAGATGGTGAAAGGATTCGGGAGAGATTGGGATATCAGGGTACTACGCCGGAGGGATATTCTTCCATATATTGACGTTTCATTCGAATTGTCCATTCTTTATGGTATGGTGCTAGTATTTCTGTACGAGATGCATGGATGAGTGATGGATCTTCAGGTGTCGAGACTCCTGATAATATCGCCGCCACGATTGAGTATCGGATGGGAGAAAAAATGCCACAAGTCAATACCTTCCCTTCCCCCCTTCTACAAGTACCATACGGTACCATATCTCCAAGGATCTCACTCACCCCGGTTGGATATCCTATGTTGATGCGCGCAGTCGATGGGATGAATTTTTACGGCACTGTGCAGCACTCATTCACAGAGCTTCCTTTCTTTTTCCTAACTGGTTCAGGTTCAACTCGTTTTTTTTTTTTGCTTTGATCACTTTCCTTCTTTCCCCTTCCTTCCTTCCCTTTTGGCCCTCTCCCCTGACACACGCCATAGCCCCTGATCCGCGCTTTCTCTTCTCGCCACGAGGAAAAAAGAAAAAAGAAAAAAGAAAGACAGTGAAAGCGAATCAACCCGACGGGCTGAGATGGGATGGGAGTGAAGGGATGAGTGGCCTTTTCCGGTCTAGCATGTTTTGCCCTCATCATCCAAAGTTGGGATGACTGGAGGAAAGAGGGACAGCTCATGGCTGCATTCGGAGGTTGTGATAAAGATGGAAATGGTTGCTTAGAGATGATTGGAGAGCAAGGGGAAGGGGGAGGTTTATGATATTTTTGTGTTTTTTCTTTTTTATCCACGATAAGCGGAAGAAGGTTTACCTTGGTTATTGGAATGACGACGAGGTGTTTTTTTTTTCCTTTCTTTTCGGTATGATACCGGTAAATCAATGTCATGCGGGTTTTGGATACTGTATACAGCACCGGTATATGTTTTTGTAGGAGTGGAAAAGGGAGGAGGTGGTTTCCTGCTTTTCGAGCGACGCTTGGCGAGCTTCTTTTTCGTACCTGCATTTCATATATTGTTGTCATCCCTCTTCCTACCGGTACTGCTACCGTAGTATGATAGCTCGACTGCCTCACTTGTCTCTGTTGAGGAGAGCGAAGGAGACAAAAGTTCATCCAGAGGATCCTCATCGATCGACCCCACTCTTGCCGACCAGGCAACGGAATCAGCAACCCCACCTGCCCACTGCGCGGGGGAACAGGACGGAGACACTGGATCTTCTCACTTCACGGGACAGGCAATACCGTAACTCACAGGACTTATAAGTGTCCGCATACAGCTATTTGCATAGCCCACAGGTGTCCTGCCATTGAAGGTTTGCCCGACAGGGTAGTAGGGATCTTTGCACGTCGGTTTGCGGAGAGGGAAAGTCAAGCTTTGTTGGGCTCGCCTGTCTGTATGTCATGCCAGCTTCCCCCCCCCCATCCATCCATCCATTCTTTCCCATCGCCGAAATAGAAAAAAAAAACGAAAAAAGGTGAGAGCGCTTGTATGTAGAGTTCTTCTCACAGCACATCGTATACTCGTACGGCGCGGTACCGGGCAGTTCGCTGCCTTCCTGACGCCGGTCTGAGTGTTGGACGGTGTGATCCTTTAAATGGATATCATGTGGGGATCATACTCATACTGTACCGAGGAAGGGGTTTTTTTAGTTCCTCATCCATCCTTCATCCCCCATATTTCCCTAGCTTGCATGATATCATATGTAATAGTCTATAAGAAATGCACGGCTGACAAAGCAACCCGCGAATGGAACTGTCATTCAGGCCATTTACTATTACCCTATAGTCTCAAATAATATACTCGAGCATAAGTGGGAGGGGAAGAGATAGAAAAGGTTTGTGGGATTCCTTTAGGATAGAGTTAGGATAGAGAGGAAGAAAGGGGAAATAAAGGTTTGTGTGAAACGCCCTTGGCCTGTCGTGGGCATTTTCTTTGTATTTGTGCATTTGGTTTTTGCATCTGAGTTCACTGCGATACCCGCACTCTACTCGTAGAGTCTCGCACCCTACTCGTACATGGTGGCCGCGGGTCGGTATTTACAACAGAAAGCACCTTTTTCTTTTTTTCATCTTGGGGGGGGGGGGAGGTTTTTTTCTTCTTCTTCCAAACCCTCCATTCATACAACTCCCGTTTCTACTGCAGGCATTCCCTACAAAGTGTTATTTTGACACTTTTTTGGGAAGAAGGGCATATGTAACGAACATTGGTTTCTTTCCTGCGGACAGAGCATTACACAGATGCCATAACTGACATGCACTGATACAGGTTTGTACTGCACAAAGTCCTGTTCTCCCTATATTATCGAGAGATATATACATTCTTTCCTGCTCCTGGAAGCCTGTCAACAGACGCGCCGGCGTCGCTGCCACCGTACCGGACTTGCTCGCTTGTCTGCTGCATGAGGGTTCTTCTATACACAGTCCAACTAGGTTTGACAGTTCTGCCCCACGGGTAGAGAAGAAAGGAGTGAAGCCTTTCAACAGGCGAGAGTGAACCAAGAGAAGAGGATCGAAGCAGAATAAAAAAAATACGCTTTGTGCTGGCTCCTCCGATAATATCACCTACATTACCACACCCCCCCCTCCTCTTCCTCTTCCTCCTCTTCCTCCTCCTCTACTTTTAACCTCTTGTCCTTCCTTTTTTGCTTCCCCTTTGCATACCATTACCCTCTTTCTTTCTATTTTACCCCATCCGCCCTACTATCGAGGTGTCATAGGTAATCTGCATTCAATAGGTCACCACCGGTTTATATGGTTGGCTTGTTTGACTTGATTCGATATTCATTGATCGACTGATTGTCCGCCCTATTGACGGTAACAATACCCAACTTACTCCTGTCTTTCCAGCATCCTATCCACTCTGCACTCCCCCCCTCTCATCCTTTCAAATTTCACTTCTTCCCTTCCATCCTCCTCCTTCTTCTATTACTCTTCCCTTCTCATCTCTCTCTCTCTGGGAGTGGAAGAAAATTATAGATTTATTGGTGCCCTCTTTTACACTGAGGTTCATTTCCTGGGGTATCATTCACCAGGTTCACACTCAATCTATTCCTAAGAGGTTACAGACGCCGTTTTGTCCCCACTAATCTTTACCGGACAGGGACCCTCGCTGCCAATTTTCGCTTCACTCTTACTCCTAAACTTATCCCTCCAACTACCCTACCACCCCCCCTCCCCTTAGAACGTAATATTAATTCCGGTCATGTCGCATCTTCCTCTCCATACTCCGCCAACACCACCGCATTTTCGTCTCAGCGACCGGGGTTTCCCGGAGCGCTCTGCTCAAGATCGGTTGCATGTTACGGGCAGCTCAAGCACTTCTAGCCTGAATAAGCACTACCCTGGGGGCAACAATACTACAGATACTTTGAGCCATAGTAATAATATTCATCCTCCTTCCCCGAACCTTTATGCTCTACAGGTAAATTCGCAAGGTGAAGCGCGGACTGTCTACGCACATCAAGGATATCCATCTTCGCCTAGAAGACTGCCACCACCATCCCAACACCTCCAGCGCGACAACTTAATTACACATCAAGACTTTGATCGTGAGATCAACACCGGTAACAACAATAGTGGCAACAACGGCGGCGGAGGTCTTATTGCACAACAGGTCTCGTTTACCCACCCCCAGAGATCCCCGTGCCTCCCCTCGTCCCCGTACAACCACCACAACCATTACAGTCTACAATCCACTTCCCCTTCTAGAACCCAACCAGATCAGTTGGAGAGATTACAACCGGAGGCATCGAGCGTAGCGGGCAACGATCCTTCTCGCCGTTACGATTCAGGATCTTCCTCACCGTATCCTGTTTCGAGGTCTTTGTCGGGGGGTTCTAGTAACTCGGTGCATGGCACGAGTAGAGACAGAGGACAGCCCTTACTTTCGGTCCCTGAAACTTCTAGCAGTGCGGCTACAACTCCTACCGCTTCTCCCTCCATGTCGTCCGCAGGCTTTCAACGCTCCATTCCGCGGACTTCTTCGATAGATTCCGCTATATCATCGGTATCTGCGCAGTCGGGAGCTAATCATACAAACAGAGATGGAAATCACAGCTCCGCAAAAGATGTCAACCCAACCCCGGCAGAGATCCAGTCCTTAATTCAAACGGCTGGGTCGGCCGAGTCGCTAATTGCGTATATGATGAAAGAGAAGGCGTCTGCCGCCTCGCAGAACGCGCAATTATGGAAACTGGTGGACAAACAGAGGGCTATGATTTACGGCCTGAACAAGGACTTGGAACGCGCGCTGAAGGATAAAGAAAAGTACAGGAAGGCACTTAAGGAGCAGAGGGGTCAAATTCCACCACTGCCTACGTCGTCAATGACTCCGTCGAGAACATCCAACGAATCGCCTGCGCCGAGCGAGAGTGCCATTGGCGATTCGCCACAGGATGGCCAACTAAATGCAAATCCCCTCGTTAGATCGGAATCCATGCCCCTTCCCGAGCGCTCGAGGTCCGATTCGAGCTCAGTCCAGGGTGGTTCGATGGCTCACTATCCGCTTACGCCCCCACTAGGCCAGGAGCTGGATGGGCCGGCAAACTCTATGGGCGATCGCTTGCCTTCATCCACCAATCACGGGCAGAGGGGCCCTAATGAGCAATCAACCCCCTCTAGCGCAACGTCGTCTTTAGGAAACAGACATCCTGATCAGGGCTTTGGGGGTCAGGGTAATTTACAGTCTGGTAACCCTCTGCCGCCAATGATGGAGTCGGCTGAGGAGGGGCCTGCCCCATTGAGCAAATTAGATAACGTATACCCAGCTGCAGGTACTGGGCCGGTAAAAGGACCTATCCCGCTACGAATGAAACTCGGTATATCAACGGCCGTTGCCCCGGCATCAGGGCTTGGGAAATCGCCACTTCGAAAGGCACCCCCTGCTCCGTTGTCATTGGGGTTGCATACTGAATCTAAATTGCATGATGATACTGATGAGGAAGACGATGTTTCGGTTGACGAGATTGTAGGCTATCAGCAACTTTCTTACCAGAGATCAGGAGAACCAGAGGAGAAGAAATCGGATAGTGATAGCGAAAAGAGCTGGCAACACACACCAGTGGATAAGAAGGCGCCTTCTGATTTCTCGTCCCCCGAAATTGAAGTGCAGAAGAGTGTATCGCCGGCGCGACCAGCTCCCAGTCCCTGGCCTCAGGGGGAGCAAGCTCTGCCTCCTTCTGCCCTACGGAAGAATAATGAAGGACTTTTGCCACCTACTGCTGCGGGGTTTGGGAAGGAACAGTCCGTAGTTTCCCCTGGTATCAGACAACAGTTCGCTAGAGCTCCATTACCCAGTCCTGGATTGCCGAGCTCGCCAAGGCCCATTGACAGACCCCTAGGCTCGCCAATGCCGAGGATCAAGTCACCCGGTCTGCCGACCTCGCCGAGAATGGGTATGACTTCGGTTCCTTATGGGCCTGGTACTCCTCGCATGAATATTTCCATGAGTGTTAGTATGCCACCTAGATCGCCGGATCACAAAGGGCATGAGAAAAATGCTTCGGCGGGCAGCGTATCAAGTGCCAGTGGTTTTACAAAGCCCAGGTCTCTAGACAGATTAAGCAACCTTCTTATCCTACCTTCGGCCATTCCTTCTGTGGACTCCCGTGTAGTCTCTTCTAGGATGAAGCCCGCTAGGGCTAGTATGATGCCTGGAAGCAAGCCCCGACCACTAAGTGAGGATTCTGTATTTACGCTCGGGGTGTTTTCTCGGGCAAATGGAAAGGAACTACTACGGGTCGAAAAGGACGTAGGAGCTTTGCCTGCTTTGGATTCCCAATTGAGGAATTACATCACCTATGATGTTAAAGTTCCTGATAGGAGTCTCTTCTCTGGACATGCTCCGGCTAAGATTGACGCCCGAAGAAATGCTATTGACGAATATTTTGCGGGGGTTTTGGGCGCCACCATGGACGAACGTGCGGCGCTGGCGCTGTGTGAGTTCTTCTCGACGGACGTAGTGGATAATAGCATTGGTCGGGATTCGGCTCCGATATTCAAGGATGGGAGCGGCATAACAGGCACGAACCAGGATGGAAAGCCGGTGAAGGAGGGGTATTTGACGAAACGTGGCAAGAACTTTGGCGGATGGAAAGCGCGGTACTTCGTGCTCAATGGTCCGGTATTGAAATATTACGAGTCTCCGGGAGGATCGCACTTGGGGCAGATCAAGCTACAGAATGCTCAGATTGGACGCCAATCACAGAATCAGAAAATCAAGGAAACGGCGGAAGGTGCGAATGACGTGGACAATCAGTACCGGCATGCGTTCTTAGTGTTGGAACCCAAACGCAAGGATTCGTCGACTTTGGTCCGCCATGTTTTATGTGCTGAGAATGACACCGAGAGGGATGAGTGGGTAGAGGCTTTGATGCAGTACGTGGATAAGGGAGGGCCAGATGACGATGCACATTCTACGATGTCTCAAGTTTCCCAGACCTCGACGACTGGTCGGGAAGGAAAGAAGAAGCGGTATGGACAAAAGCACAAGGACAGCAAAGAGAAGAATGGTGATGATTATCTGCAGGCGGTGAGCTATGAGGAGACTGCCCCCGGGGCAGCACCTGCTCGAGGCCCTACACCCGAGGAGTTCAATAGACTGCGCAATACGCCCTCGCCTCAGGACTCGGGCGTACATTCATTATCCACATCGCAATCCACTCCTATTCTCAGCAGCCACCAGCAGGCACAGGCTATGGAAAATAGACCAGTGGTTGGACCAGTCCCAGATAGAGGCCCAGTAGCATCCAAGCAGATTTCCGGGCCAACGAACGGATCCGTCATTTCGGATCTCGCTGCATGGGGGTCGAAGTTCGCGGCGTCTACCAGTCACGCGGAGCAGAAATCGGCAAAGAAGAGAAGCATTTGGGGATTCCGGCAGCGCTCTTCCTCCGACCTTACTAGCCAACCTCAAGCTGCGCAACCTCCCCAACAGGCCTATGAGAGGATACCTGTTTCTCGAAGTGTCTTTGGAGCTTCGCTAGAAGAGGCGGTTCATTTAAGCAAGCCGATGGGAGTGGATGTTCATCTACCCGCAGTCGTTTATAGGTGTATCCAGTATCTGGATGCCAAGGACGCTGCGAGCGAGGAGGGGATTTTCCGATTAAGTGGTTCCAATGTTGTTATCAAGGGGCTTCGAGAACGCTTTAACACTGGTATGTCGCATAAACGGTATATGTATTGAAACATGACTAACTAAGCCTAGAATCGGACTACAACCTCCTAGGCAACGACGAGTATTATGACGTTCATGCTGTGGCTGGTCTGTTAAAGTTGTATCTTAGAGAACTGCCGACAAATGTCCTGACGACGGAGCGAAGGGAGGACTTTGTCAAAGTCACTGGTATGTATTCTATCGCTCGGGTTTTAGACGTGTGCTAATACTTTGTAGAAATGGACGACAAGGCAGCTAAAATCTCGGCCCTGAACGAGTTGGTTCATACACTGCCTATTGAGAACTTTGAACTCTTGAGGGCGTTGTCGGGGCACCTGATCAACATTGTTGAGAACTCGGATGTAAACAAGATGACTATAAGAAATGGTAACTCTCCTAACTCTATTTAGAAAATGAATGCTGATTACGCTTGCAGTTGGAATTGTTTTCTCCCCAACTCTCAACATACCAGCCCAAGTTTTCAGCATGTTCCTCCACGAATACAACCATATTTTTGTCCGCCCAGAAGAAGGCAACCTTGAAGCTCTGCGCAGCCACTACCCAAAACACCCACACCAAAACCCCCCATCCACCCCATCCCCAATCTCCCCGCGTAGCCCTTACCCCACACCCACCGACCGCCGCCCCTCGACAAGCGGATCACTCCTCAACCCTAACAACAACCCTGATGCACCCCCCTTAACCCTAGCAATGCGCTCCCCATTGCCACCACTACGCTCAGCACCCCAGGAGCCACCAATTACCCCGAAACCACAATTCGCCGGTTACGAGCCCACGTATGAGACCGTGGCTACCCCCACGCCAACGATGCAGCCAGTAATGGGGTTTCCGGCACCACCACCACCAATGCTGGGTGATAGCTCTGGGGATAACGGGCCAAGCGGGGTTAAGGCTAGGAAGAGAGAGAGCAGTATGATGTTCATGATGGGTAGGAAGGGGTATAACCGTGGGGCGAATAATGGCGGGAGCAGTAAGTTCCTCTCTGTTTATTGTTAACTTTGGGATCGGTGTACTAACGGCCGTATTAGCAATGGTGATGGAAGATAGCGTTTATGAGTGACTCCACCCACTCCAATATCCCTTCTCTTTCTTTTCGTTTCTTTGATTTGGCCTGGTCTGGTTTTCGTAGGTAGGTGGTGCGGGTGGTCAGTTGTGTCGCATTACGTTAACGTCCTTGTCTTTTAGTTCTCTATTCTTAAACTCTTATACAACTTAATACAAGTACAAGTACTGTAATTCTCTTGTGTCTGGAGCTCTCTCTGCCTCTCTCCCTCCATATCCCTTTCCTCCTTTCAATTCCTTACTAAATCCACTTTTACCCTTTCCCGTTGCTGTTCACTTTATTCACAGGTGTTTTTTTTTCTCATTGTTTCCCTTTCGTTTTACTTTTTGTGTACTGGGTGCGGTGGAGTGGGGTGCTTTGAGGGGAGTCAAGGTGATTTGGAGTGGGGGGGGACGATTGATTGATTGATTGATTGATTGATTGATTGATTGATTGTTAAATTTACTTATGTGGACGGGTGGATGAAGTGAAGTGTATAGGCTATGCTAGGCCAGGACATGGCTGTCATAGCAGGGGGAGGGGAGTGGGGAGAAGGAGAGGGTAATAAAAAGTATAGTACAGTGCAGTACAGTTCAGCCCGAGTTTTGAAAGGGTGTATATACATGCATATATTCCTACTCTAAAGAAATTTCAGTCTTTGTTGTGATATTTTGTTATCATGGTATGTAGTAAGTCAGTACAGTATCATACTCGTGTCAAGGTTGTGGCTCCACCACAACCGCCTATCGGTGGCTGGCTCGCAACGATGGGCATTCTCAAGGGAGTGTCGGACAGCTCAGGGTTACTTTTTGGCTTTCTATAACTGGATTGCTAAATAGGATTCTGTGGTCTACTCAATCTTTGTAGTTTGCGACATTGTATAACTGACCTAATACTAGCTCAAATCATGAAGTGAAGCCACAGAAATGTGTGTGAAATGTGAAATAAGGCTAAAGAAAAGTGTGATTATTTTAATTGGTAGCAGTCGGGTTGGCATAGTAGATACTGTTGTACGACAGTATTTGAGAACAAGAGTACAGAAATGATAAAGTCTGCCCAGTAATAGTTGCGTCCACTCAACTCACCTTCCTTGGACAAAGTAAATTATCACTTCGATGTTGAAAACGTAAGGGGTCACACTCAGAATCACCATCACCATCGACATCACCATTACTACCTCATCTGCATCCCTAAGTCCTTCAATTCCTTTTATACAAAATACCAAGCATGTTGTTTTTCCTCTATAATATCGCTCAGCCTGCCACATCTTGTACGGTTCCATTTGACTATACTAAGGAAGATAAGAGTTGCAAATGCCTAGTGGGAAACAATAAGGGAGGTGTTTGCCCAGTAAAGCAGTGATAATACAGTATCAAATATTGATATATATTTATTTACTTAGTAATGAAATGAGCTTGTGCCAATTAGAAACTGAATGCTGAGTGGTAAGGTTAAGAGCAGGAAAATGTGTTGCAACTTGAGCAGACCTGAGAAAAATGTTTTAAGTTAGGTCTTTTTTTATGTTGATCATTCTCTTGAAGAACAACTACACAATCAAAAAAATCTTCAATATCGATCTAAAACAATTAAAAATCAACTCAAATATACTAGTCTCAATATATGAAGTTGAGATTTGAAAAGTGTATTTATTTATACATTGTTATATCTAGTTTTGTGGGTAGAGAAACATATATATCATAAGTTACCTTGTCCTACTATGAATAATATTATATTAGCCACCCATTTCATTGTAGTAATTTGCAACAGGTACCTTTGAAGCTAAATAGCACAACACTCGCCTACCCTTTCACTAGTATTATTTATCTTACAGGTACCCAGAAAGATAGAGTTATTTCATATGTTAGAAAGTATATTTCTCAAAAGATTAGTTTTTTTGATATAAAATGTTCTGGAGAGGTCATTAGTTGATAAATGATAATTCATGAGCAGATGAAAATATGCTCTAAATGATTAGCGAGGTGGTTAGGCTTAAATAAATTAATTGTAGTTGTAGCAGAATCCTACTATGTTTCTACTATTACAACTGACTTGATGTTGGTTATTACTTATTTGGGATTATACCTGATAAACACTACTCTTTGGTTGTCCCTTCCTACTTGGCTATGACTTCCTACATCAGCAAAAGTCAGCTTTTTCCTCCTATCCCTCATGAGGCATGTGAGGGATGGGGGGCCAAATTATAAAACTCAAGTTGTTGTATCTTGTATCCATGACCCCACAACTCCTGATAGCTCCAGCGTTTTGCGGTATTTTCTTTTTACCCACTCTTTTCGTTGCCATCCAGCTTACTCAGGACGTTGTCCGTCCCTTTTGAGCTGTTGCACGGTCCAATCATGCTTTGACTCATCCACCCTAGTTTATCCGGCCCTACCTCCCTCCCCCTGGATTGTTCTGTTATGGACAATTGCCCCACAACTCAATTATGCCTCCCTACAGCCTAAATGCGCTCCCCCCAGCGTTGATTCACACATCCCTATTACGCCCAGCTATACACAAACCCTTTGTGCCTTTGAACGTCCCAAACTCACCTCCTCTTGTTTTCTTCTTGCTCCTCGCTACCCTCGCTTATTTCTCCCCTTCCCTTCACCATTACACCTAGACCTAATTCCACACCACCACTTCTCCTCGCGTATTCAATACTTACGTGGACGATTCTCGTCCTTCTCCCGCTGTCGCTCGTCTCTTCATCTATAATGCTTGCTGTCGCGTCCATCCCTCCACTTCTCAACTCTGCCCTATGACTGCCTGACCCACGGTATTATGATAACACTCCGGTTCCTGAATTTCTTTCTTTGTCGCAGCACCATTGCCTCGTCGCTTTCCTTCACTCTCTCGCCGTACTCGTGCTTTCTTCACGGCTCTTAGGGGCCTTTGCCCGGTTCTACGCAACCTTCACTGAGCTTTAGTTTTTCCAATTGGGTTGTAGTTTAACTTTAAGTAGTATATTATAAATCAATAAATATTTCCAATTATTTCTTTATTTTATTTTAATACTACATTTATTCTGAATAGGACGTTATTCGTCCTCAACCCACCCCGCCTCTAGAGCCTCAACCTCATCCCCATCTTCAGTATCTGAATTATTCTCCTCCACCACGCTTTCCTCATCCCCTGAAATCTCCAACTCCATATATACCGCGGCTTCCTTATCCTCAAGTGGGGCGCGAGACTCCTGATCCTGAACAAACCCACTATCCCGCAGCATCCTCTTGATGCGCTTTTTTGTGTCCTCCACGAGTTTCCTTCTCACCTCTGGGGGCAGCCCTTGGCAGGTTGCACGCTGTCGGAGATAAACATCTAAATTTTCTCGGTGAGTACGATAACCTTTGGAACGTCTTATTTGGACCTTGAAAGGTTATAACTAACTCTGTGCTGTCAGAGCTGAGAATCTGGGGGCTGAACAAATGATCTGGAACTACAAGCCTTCAAAGCATGATACATAGAGGCCGTTGTAAGGCATATTAGGACGTCGTTAGTACGATTAAGAAATGTTTTATCAGTCCTCCTACACATTCTCCTACCCCAGTACCACTTATAAAACAATAATTTTGCTATCTCCGGCGCAGCAAACCGGAAACCACATTCCTGCCTTGGTAAGCCATTTCGCGTCTCATTGGGGACGATCTGCGTACTACTGACCTCTTGTTTACTTGAATAGCATGTGAACCGGTCATTTTCCAGCAAATAGGTAACCCGCGCCTTTATTTCGGTCCATGTTTTATGCGCGAAGTCATAAAGGTCCTCAACCGTGTTTTTGGACTCTGAAACTAAGTGTGACCAGGCACTAAACTGCTTCGATTTCAACTAAATGTATCTAATTAGCCGTTAACCGTACCAAAGGGGACGTTCAGAGATATTCAAAAGACTTACAAAAGTCATTGCCGACTTCCCAATCTCCCTGTCTCTCCAACCCAACTTGGTAGCTGCCTTTACCCAATAGCTTTTGGGAAGCGTATCGTTTTCGGCAGGCGTTACGAAGGGATTAAGAAACCATGTGTGGTACTGTACCATATTAACTGCGTTCTCAAAGATTATCCTCTCCTCCCCATGCAAGGTATTGCTTTTTGATGATACGGTTACCGGGACTGCAATATCAGACGCCGGAAGGTCCAGATTAGCCATACGACGCTCCGAATGGGATGGCACTATTCCTTCCCCTACAGCATCAAAGGGTGAAAGGTATGACGAATCTACTTTGAGATAGCCTGAATGCAATTGTGCTGCCTGCTGCTGTGACGAAAGCCCTTGTGAAGGGCCATTCAGAGCCGGTGATGGGGAGTCCTCGGTGCTCTTCCTTATTAGCATGCAATTTTAAAAGTTATCGGATTCACTCACAAATCTCAACCGGCTCCTTATCCTCCGTGGCTGTTGCGCCACCAGTGGTTCTGCTGGACGTTTTTCGAGCCTTCTGGGACGAATGGGAACATCATCCTCGTCAACTTCCGTAAGCTCCTCTTCCTCAACAAATAAATTAACAGGTCATTGTCTATCCCGTGCTGGCGTGCGACTCTCTACAAAGGATACAGAAGATCTTGATGATGATGGCTGAGCTCGGGGGACTACTGGTACCGTAGTCAAGTGTTATATAAAAAGTTTTGGGTGAGCTAATTTTGGCCTCTGAACGGCAGAACTCACCTCTGCTTGTATTTCCCGTCATACATTTGTGTATATGAAATATTTGGAGTGCGTGGAGGAATTGGATTGATGCGTGAAAGGTCTCCAAGTGATGAATGAACTCACAGCGTCCCCCGGGGACGAAGGAGCTATATGTTAGAGGACAGATTTGGCTTGGGCCCAAGGTCCGTGTAAATCATTGGCATGGACCCAGTCCACACTATAGCCTTTTGGCCGCCGAACGTCTCAATTACTATGTGCATGGATGGCTCCAGGCCGGATAGAGACTATCTATTCGGGATTGCTGGAACAGGATTTTATATGCCTGGTCACTTGGTTGAACAAGCATAACTTATGATTTCTAAAAGATTAGATTATACATACTAGGACGAGATCAAGAAGAAAGGGGACGTTTAGCGTTTCAGAAAACCTTTATATCTCACCGGCTAAATTCAAAAAAAAAAACTATTAAGAACACTAAAACCTAGGACTGCAGGAGAGGATCTAGAGAAGCTGTAAAACAGCGTAGACAGGATTAAGAAAATGATTCGCAGATAGAAGCAAAAAAGCAAAAAAAGATAAGAAAGCCCCATGAAACCAATGAAAACACATATGAAGGCTCCAATAAGACATAGCCCGGCACGAACAAACAAGCTCTTGGAAACCGTCGCCAAAGGGATGCAAGTTGGAGCAAAAGTAGGAAAGTCCATGAAACACAAAACACCTGAAGGCCCAAAGAAGACGTACCCTGGCACAAACAAATAAGCTCCAGAAAACAAGCGCCGAAGAGATACAGGTTGGAGCGGGAGTAAAAAGGTTCATAGAACAAATAAACCGCGATCCGAAGGTCCAAAGAAGACGCAGTCAGGTACAAATTAGCCTTGGAGACCCCACAAGTAGCCTATAGATATGAAAACAAAACCAAAGAAACCCAGTAAAACAAAGAAACCTAACTGAAAACCCAGGAAAACCCAGCGCGTCCTAATTACCCCCATCCCCGTCTCCGTCTCTATCGCCATCGCCATCGCCATCGCCATCGCCATCGCCACCCACAGGTGGTGCCTCGCACCCGGGAGGTGGAACGCCCAGAGGTAGAGCCACAATTGGGACATCTTGTCCAATGTAAAGGTTCATATAACCTGCTCCCTGCTTAACATGAGCGCGAGAGTTGAGTTCCCGGGAGTGCCACTGGAACCTAATGACCGTGCGATTATTGCTCAGAATCCTCCACTGTCAGCCAGCATGAGACCTGGGAAAGGCCTTTGTGCGCTTTGCGCGGCGCCCAACGTCCTCCTCAACATCAGAGTAGGAATCAGGCTCTGTGTAGAACTCAGCGACGTCGAATTGGCCAGGGTCGAGATAGCGCCGATTCCCGCCATCAAGAGGTGTATTGGGACGAACGGCGTCGCCACCGTCGGCAGGAACAGCAGGATCACAGTGGAGGAAGCAAGCACCTGTGAGGGTGGTGCACCGGGAGAGACGAAGCCAGGCATTAACTTGATCGTCGTCAATCAATTCGATTTGGTCGGCAGCATCGGGGGTGACATTCATCCCTTGAATGTCGCGAAGAATCCCAATGAACTGTCGGGGGTGCTCCTGATTATCCAGGTACCGACAGGCAGCTTCGCCGAGCTCCTGCAAAGTGTAGTACTGGAGGATCGCCAGCCAAGTCTTCTTTGGCGTATTGCCACTATGCACAACCCAGGGCAGCTGGCAAGCCTGCCCAGCAACGGCACCTGACGTCTCAATGAATATTATGTGCACCGGTCTCTCTTCGTGAAGAGTTCCTTGGGGACTAGCAACGTCCCTTCCACCCTCCGATCCGGCACCTGAAGCACAGCCGGCGCCCTCATCCTCATCGGCGTGCTCATCATCGGAATTGAGTCTGGCATTCCTCCGAGACTCGGCTGCCTTCTTCAGCACGTCAATGATGAGGGTATCCAGGGCGACGTGGAATGCCTGATATGGGCCGTTATGGGGTGAATTGAATTTCGCCTGAAAGCCTTGGAGGGTAGTGTGGGCAACGACCTCAGTTCTGAGTTGACCCCAGAGGATATCGCCTGCCTGTCTACGGCTGGTGATACCCTTCTCCTGGACCTTCCCCAGAATGAACGTCCGAAGGGCACAGTATCGCCTCCCAGCGACAGTGCCTCCAGCACTATTGAGATTGAGCTCAATACGGAACTCGGCAGTAGTGGGACGTGGCATGCTAGCAACCAATCAGATTCTCCGTAAAAAGGAGCAAATGAGGCGCACAGAGGACTAACCTTAATTAAGAAAGGATGTTCTTGGCGTGCAGAAGAGGACGGAATATTGCATGAGATCTAGCGAATAGTCATCAGTAATTAATCTATCTTGGGAAAGGTCCCGATAAGACGCGCAGGGGACTAACTTTTAGAAGATTCGCAGCCGAAAATGGGGAGCCACTAATATATCTCGAGAGTAGCGATTAGTTATTGTTTCCCATCAAGAAAAGCCGGAGAGTAGCCCATACGAGCCGTGCACTGGATCAACAAGGCCTTCACCCGTCCCCGAAGGAATGTGTTAGGCATAAACGACTCCCAAGAGGATTACATGACTTTTCAGAAAGGACTGCATGAATCTGAACCTCCACAGGCAATTACTCCCCTGCGGCCCCGGCGTTCGCCCTGGGAGTCGACACTGGCACCTTGTCCAGTTGATCGTTTACTAAGAAAAACGAGAAATTGGAACACATCTTGTAACCTCGTATACGTCATCGCCGTCCGTCCGACCGGATGCTGTCGGCAGGGTATATGAGAGGGCCTCTCTGGCAACGTCTGGGAAGTGGAACGAAGCGAATCCGTCAGGAACTCGTGGAGTTACACCCCGATGAAGTTAAGAGAGCCCAGGTAGGCCTATATGGGTACGAATGCGCAATTGAAGTAGGCTACTCTGACACACACCGAGAGTACGCTGACGCCCCCGTGATGCCTATAAGGTCAATGGACATATCGGAACAAGTTGATAAGGAGAGGCAGTGAAGACGAGAAGGTATTGGCCCGATCGTGTGGCCCCTTGGAGTTCTAAGAAGTTATTAGTACGTTCCAAACTGGACGACCATATCTTGACAGCCGAAAGAAGGTTGACAACTCAGACTAAGGGGGTCCACACCCTCAGAGAAGTCTGGAGCTCTGATCATACCATTGGCTGTGTGGGGGAAGAGAAAGTTTTTGGGTCAAAACGGGTTCGCTCTTGGATTAAGAGACGATGGTTTGGGAGAAAATACCTGTTTATATGTAAACCTGTTGTAGTCCACGAACACTCAGACGCGGGATATAAATATCGAAGTGCCTCCCGAGCTTCAGCGAGACCTCAAGCAACGGAGAAGAGATCTTATCAATATCATACGTTATTACTCAAAAATCTTTACCTACGAGCCTTCTTAGACAATCTCTGTTTACGAAGAAAGATTTAAGCCTAGTTCGATTCGCTTGCCCTTAGAATCCACTACCCTTAACAGTATATTGATATTTCTCCTTGTTACCAAGTCTCACTACATGACATTTGGACATCTCCAAGTCATACCTTTGGAATCACACAAGCTCATAGCTGATTCCACCCTCCGCGACGAACTTCTGCTCGAACCTCGCCCCTCAAAATACATCTCCTCATTCGAAGAAATACTGGAAAACTCCCTCTCGGAGATCCAATTCTATATACCTCAGGAACCCTCCTGGTTCACCGACCCCTTACTCATCCCTACCGTATCAGATTTCCAAGAAATCTACGAACACTTCTACGGTCCCACCTTCCTGTGGAAACCGTTCCAAGACTACGATACGGAAGAAGAAGGAACCTCCAGTTCTTTCAGCTTTACCTCCCCCTCCTTCACCCCATCTCTTTGGAGACTAGGAAAACATCCAGAGTCCCAATAAGAACGAGATGGCCCGACAATTGACTGTCGACACGGACAAAGCCATGTCGGACATAGAGGAAGTCTCTCTAGATGGAAGCGATCATGCACTTGGGTGCTCCAGGTCACCTTTGGCACTCCACCACCTTTCACAGCCAAGTGGAGTCAGAAAATCGGCCCCTGGAACTCGTTCAAGCACTCCCCGTCCTCCCGACGCCAGAAATCCAGCTCTGGAAAGATTAGCAGAACGTATAGGCCAGGCAATGAGCTACTTCGACCGTACCCTTCAGGAATTGGTTGATATGCAACATCTGGCCTACCGGGAACTATCTGGTCAAGCTCAGGATCAGGCAATCCAACTCCAGCACCATGCCCAACGGATAACCCGTGGGGAACAGATCATTGGCGAAGAGTTGAAACAGGTCAATTCGGGACTTGAAATGTTAGCAACCGAAACCGCCGCACTGCAAGATGCAACCACCAAAGATTGGAGGCAAAGTTGCGGGCGCAGGAAGAACGGGCTGCACACCATGAGGCGGTAAGTACCCGACTTCATGCTAACATTGGGATAACAGGACAAGAGTCACTGGATCGAGACCGCCAGCTAGAACAGGCTTTGGCTAGGCAAAAGGCAGGACTCCTCCTAAGACAAGTGGCCGCACAAAAAGAACATGAGCGGACCAGAGAGGAGTTATGAGAACTGCACCAACGCCTGGAACAGGAGCGGTCAGAAAGAGAGGCCTCTGTGATCAGGCAGAATGCTACATCCGAACAACTAAATTGAATGTTGACTCGGATGAATGAAACCCTGGTGCAACTACAAGTTGCGAAGAACCTACCAAGCGTGTGGGAAACAATGGCACCACAGCCGGTGGAAAATCCGGGATTGGAAATACGAACCACGGCGGACGGCGGAGAAGAGTTCCGGTTCATTCCCCGAAGAAACAAGGGAAAGGCAGTAGATCGTGGGGATGGAAACGGAAATGGCGGAAAAGAACCACCACCGCCTCCAGCAAATGCACTCAACCTAGGTGATGATGACCCTGGGTCGGAAGATGGAGGCAGTCCCTCACGACGGGGTGGTGAGCCATCACGAAGACCCTTGCCTGGCAGTAAGTTTGAATCTGATGCCGACACATGGTTCGACCAACTAGGGCAAGCCTTGTCAAGGACCAACCGCCGGCAAGCTGATCCACCATTCAAGTTTGGGAATAAGCCGACTCAGGATGTGCGAGTATGGTGATTAAATTGCGAGGACTACTTTGGGAGGAACCCATGGCAATGGGAAAACGATAAAGGATGCATCAAGTATGCGTTAGGAAGAATGGAAGCAACCGTGGTAGCCCCTTTCTCGATAACCTATCGAAAGAAAATGACTGGGGACCTCGGATTCCCCAAACATGATTGTTATAATTTCTGGGTCACTTTCCAGGCCGAAGTTACAGATCGATTCTCGGTATTGCACAAGGCACAAAAAGCCTTAGCCGAAAAGGAGAAGGTTAGGTACACAGGGGACATAGAGAAGTATCTCCTCAACAGGGAAATCCACAACATTGAGGCAGAAGTATCCGGCATCGCTTGGAGAACCATAATTCAGCAGCAACTTCCTATCGAGGCCATGCGTACACTATCACATGAAAATCATGATTTGGATAGCGAATGGATCAAGGCAGTCCGCAGGGTCACCAAAGCGGAAGAATCGTTCAAGGAACAGCAAAGTCTATTCAGAAAAAATGACTAGGGAAAAAGTGACTTCACAAAAAGAAAGCGAGAGGAGGAAGCTAAATCGAGCAAGACCACGGCTGGAAATAAGAAACGAAAAACCTATACGGCAGCTGAAAAGGCTGCCTACAAATTGAAAAAACAAGCGGAGAAAGGGAAAAAAGCCTCCGCTGAAGGAAAGGTTGAGCATACAAATTGGGTGGAAGCTCATAAAGGAATCCCTAAAGACAAAATTGAAGAACGAAAGAAAGCCAACCAATGCACTGGTTGCACGTTTGCCAACCATACTTGGAAGTTCTGCAGGAATCAGGCCCAAGTATCGGTTATACGGCAGAAACGGGGAAATTTCAAAACCCAATATCGACGACCCCAGATAACAAAGGGGCAACTAGAACCCACGACCAGGGTTAACCAAGTCAACCAACCCAGGATTTGGGAACTGGACGACATGGATGAAACCTAAAAACGGGTTTTCAGGCACCAGCAGCGACGGCGACCGGGTACTCGGTTATGGACCCCTTACCGAAACCGAAATCAATAAGGGGGCTTGACCTCTGCGAGGTCCTACTAGCAGGTATTTCGCGCTTCTCCGTGGGAAACTCAAAACCAAAGCGAGAATCATCAAAAGCAATCCAGACCTATGGGAGTATCGCAGACCTAAGAATGATAGGCGAGCAAGAAGCGATTAACTTGGACGGCGGCTCGTGGTAGTCCGGGACTAACTCCGGGAACCTAAAACTCAAAAAGAAGAAAGCGGAGTGCGACATTTGGTGTATATCGGACCTCAGTACGGAAGACGGTCAACTAATGCCGCATCCTTATAAAGCCCTAAATCCTTACAAGAGATCCAAGGAAGAGTGGACAGACCAGCGCTGACTAAGAACTTCTTAAGAATGATAAGGGAAAATTAGTCTAGCCTGGATCGTGAGAAGCCTTCCAGGAACAAAATATATTACAGGTCGGCTGGACAACGGAATAGTTGGAGAAACGGAACAGGATCCCGGACATCAAGAAAAATGAAGTGGAAGAGAATGAGTAACTACGGCCACCTAGTTCACACGCTACATGGAGCGGGGTAAATCTGTCCCGAACCTGGACTCCGGCTTTGTGGATAGGATTGGCACGATAGACTCATGGGGTAAACGAGGCGATGCGTGAATAATCCCCGGAGCCCTAATACGCTGATATAGTCAAAACGATACGAGTACTGCTCCAGTTGAGACAAAAGCGTGGGCTGAGAAGGGCAAATGGCAGGTGTATGGGAACCCTTTGGCAAGGGGTAAAGACCGCGAGTAGTGGGCTACCCAGTACACCAAAGATAGAGATTTTAGTTTGTCTGAGGAGGCTTAAATAGCCGAAACCGTGCGGGCATGGTAACAAACACCCTAAGTTACCACAACAACGAAAATGTCATACAAACGACCTGCACAGGCCCCTAGCGGCCTAAATAAAAGAAATAAAACCGCTGCACCTGCCCCGCCTTACTATTCATGCCCGGAAGGCAGGGCAACCATCGAAGCAAATGAAGAACGGATCCCGATCCGTGTTTTATTAGACTCAGGGTCTAATATAATCCTAATTAACTAAGAACTGGTTAATAAACATCGCTTACCATACCACACCCGTACAAATAGCTTGGACATTTACACCTTTGAAGGAACTACAGCAGCAAATGGGGGAAAACACTACACACATCCTATTCTCTTAGAGATCGGAAGCAATGCACACCGATCTCACATTTCTTGTGAAATTGCCAATGCTGGCAAATATGACCTAATCATCCCATTCGGATGGTGGCATACAGAACATCCCATAACGCACATTGAGGACGCGCAAAAATGGATATTTAAAGACGAGAAATGCCAAAGTCATGTTAATGATGAAGGCATAGACTTGACATTTGAATGGGACGAAACTGTGGTATACAACCCTGAAGCATGATATATTGGAAGGATCGAAATAGCACCCACTCCAGAGTTAAACGAAATTCTGCAAATACCTCAGGAATACCATGAATTCAAGAGGGTTTTTGCACCAGAAACGGCAGAAAAACTAGCCAGCAGAAGAACGTTTGACCACGCCATTGACTTGATACAGGGAGTGGTACCACCATGGGGCCCGATATATCCTATGTCAGCCCACCAGATGGATTTGCTTAGCAAATACCTGCAAAAAATGCAGGATCAAGGGAAAATCGTGGAAAGCAAGTCTCCTGCTGGGCTCCAATCTTATTTGTCCCTAAACCTGATGGTTCAATGAGGCTATGTGTGGACTAGCGGCAGTTGAATAAGCTAACGGTAGCTACCAAATATCCGCTACCCCTAATGAGCGAGTTTCGCGACCGTGTGGCAGGCGCTCAAATATTCACTAAGCTCGACTTAAAAGATGGCTATCACCTCCTAAGAATAAAGGAAGCAGATGAGTGGAAAACAGCTTTCCGGACCCGATACGGCCACTTTGAATACAAAGTAATGCCGTTTGGACTGGTAAACCCGCCAGCCACATTCCAGGCCATGATGAACAAAATTCTTCACATATTTTTAGATCATGATGTGGTGGTCTACCTAGACGACATCCTAATTTACTCCAAGACTGAGAAAGAACACGTTGACTTGGTCAAAAAAGTACTCTCACACTTGGAGGAATATGATCTAGCGGTATCGACCACCAAGTCAGTTTTTCATGTCGACACAGTGGAATTTTTGGGGTATCTTGTGGCAATTGATGGAGTCACCATGAGTGAAAGAAAGGTTGAAAGCATAAAAAATTGGAAGGCACCAAGGTCGGTCAAGGAGGTGCAAATATTCATTGGCTTCGCCAATTTTTACCGACATTTCATTAAAGATTTCTCAAAAATCTGCAAACCAATAACCGTAATGTTGAAGGGCGACCACCGAAAATTCAGCTGGGGGCCAGAACAAGATGTGGCATTTGAAGAACTTAAGAAAAGATTCATCTCTGCCCCTATACTCTGTCATTTCTACCCTGACAGAGAAACAATTGTGGAAACAGATGCTAGCGATTTTGCGCTAGGATGTGTCCTCTTACAGTTTAAAGACAAAAAGCTACATCGGGTGGCTTTCCATTCACGGAAGCTGAGCCCAGCAGAGCGAAATTATGAGATCCATGATAAGGAACTATTGGCGATTCTGGAAGCATTTAAGGAATGGAAACAGTACCTGGTCGGTACAGAAAAACCAGTAACTGTGTACACGGATCACCAGAATCTACAGAACTTCCTTACAACTGAGGTATGGAATCCACGGCAAATACGATGGGCTCAGCAACTAGCGAACTACAATTTCAAGATTGTCTACCGACCGGGGGAGCGAGGCGGAAAGCCAGATGCACTCAGCCGACTGCCGGAGTACCATCCCGAGGAGGGAGCGGCGCATAGCGAACAGTCAATACTCAAGCATTCTCAGTTCCAAATCACACTGGTGCATTTAAATCAGCCAGAACGTGAGGAAAGAATAATTGGCACAGAGTCGACTGATTTCTTGCGAATAAAATTGCTGTGTCCAAATGCACGAATGCCTTCAAAATGGTCCAGACTAGCAGCCGGACACGACCTATACGCACTAGAGGACTTTATAATTCCAGTCAAAGGGCAAAGGTTGGTGGAAACGGGAATTTCCGTTGGATTACCAAAAGGAATATACGCCCGGTTGGCACCACGCAGTGGAATGGCCGCCAAATTTGGGATCAGCATTGACGGAGGAGTAATCGACGCTGATTACACCGGAGAAGTCAAGGTTATCAAAATGTACCATGGAAACCAAGATTGCCAGGTTCGCAAAGGGGACCGAATAGCATAAATGATCATTGAGAACATACACATGGCGGAAGCGATGCAAGTGGATGGACTAGCAGATACTGCAAGAGGCAAAGGGGGATTAGGAAGCACGGATGTATCACCCTGACGATCAGCGGCAACAAAGACCCAGGTAGTGGTTGTATACTTGCAAGCGGACCAGGCCGACAATGAGTTTCTTGATGAAACAGACCATCAAGCAAGACAAGGCAAAGGGATACTGCTAATGTCTAACGCTATAATGTCAAAGGTCGATATTAGGAAATATGACCAGACATTATTAAAAACTATTAAAGAGGCAGGCCAGAACGATCATGACTGGCAGGAACGCAAGCGAGAATTGGAAACGTTAACCGATGAGGGCAAACCATTACCAAGTCACTGGGCAGTAATGCAAGGACTGATATTCTATAAGAATTGCTTATATATTCCTGACAACGAACAGCTGCAGACAACTATAGCCAAAGGTTGCCACGACTCTAAAATAGCTGGACACTTCGGACAGGAGAAGACTCTGGAAATTGTTACCAAAGACTTTTTTTGGAAAGGGCTGACAGCGTGGATTAATGACTACGTACGGTCATGTGACGAATGTCAACATAATAAATCTCCACGACATGCGCGGTTCGGTCTGCTGCAGCCTCTAGAAGTTCCATTCGCAGCCTGGTCATCTATATCGACCGACTTCATAACACAACTACCAGAATCACAAGGAAGAACCCAAATTATGGTAGTCGTGGATAGGTTTACAAAGATGGCTCACTTCATAGGTCTGGAATGTAATGCAACTGCAAAGGAAGTTGCAAACACGTTCTTGCGGGAAGTCTGGAAGCTATATGGTCTTCCGGCGGAAATCATATCTGACATGGATGCAAAATTCTCTAGGGAATTCTGGGAATCCCTATGCAAAAGCTTGGGAATAAAATGAAAGATGTCAACAGCGTACCACCCCCAAACTGATGGACAAACAGAAAGGACCAACCAAGTGCTAGAAGGATACCTTAAGAACTTTGTCAATTATGATCAAATGGACTGGTACCAGTTTCTCCCACTAGCCGAGCATGCCTACAACAATTCGGTAACAAATGCTCATGGCATGTCACCCTTCTACGCAAACTACGGATTCCACCCACAAACGGAATGGATGAAGGAACGTGAAGCCCAAAACCCAGGCGCCCAGCTATATGCACACTGGATGCAAACAATACACCAATAGGCCAGAGAAGCGTTGGAACAAATACGGGAAAATATGAGCAAATATTATGACCGCAAGGCTAAGCAGCAACCAGACATCAAGGTCGGGGACCTGGTCATGTTAAATGCAAGAAACATAAGGACCAAACGACCCTCGAAGAAGCTTATCCCAAAGCTTTATGGCCCGTTTAAGGTATTGGAAAAAAGAGGCGAACGTGCCTACAAACTAGAAATATCACTGAGATGGAAGATCCATCCAATATTTCATGTATCATTGCTGGAACCCTATCGAACATCCAATCGACCAGCAAGGGAACAACCTCTCCGCGAGCCAGAAGAAATCGATTCAGATTTTGAATGGGAAATCGAAAGAATCATGAAAAGTGAAATAATCTCTTGTACCAGGTGTGTGGGAGGTCGGAACCGAACGATGCGTGAGTTACGGTACTTCGTGGAGTGGACTGGCTGTTCCAAAGATGAAAATACTTGGAAACCACCAGACCACTTAGAGCATGCACAGGAATTGGTGGAGGCGTTTCATAGGGAGAATCCGGACATGCCAAAGCAGGCCGATGTTGAATGACAAGGAAAACGATTTCCTAGCATGGCCTAGCAATCACGTTAGGTTTTTCACCCTACCAGGTCGAGTTCAAGAAGGAGTGGTTTAAGTTTTAGTTTTATTGTTTAATTTTTATTTTTTTATTTTCAGGGGGTACCTAAAGAGAGGGTAACCTTTAAAAAGCGATTCAGGAGAAACCCCACAGAGGAGGGAGCTCGTGTTAGGCACAAACGACTCCCAAGAGGATTAAATGACTTTTCAGAAAGGACTGCATGAATCTGAACCTCCACAGGCAATTACCCCACTGCGGCCCCGGCGTTCGCCCTGGGAGTCGACACTGGCACCTTGTGCAGTTGATCGTTTACTAAGAAAAACGAGAAATTGGAACACATCTTGTAACCCCGTATACGACGTCGCCGTCCGTCCCACCGGATGATGTCGGCAGGGTATATGAGAGGGCCTCCCTGGCTACGTCTGGGAAGTGGAACGGAGCGATTCCGTCAAGAACTCGCGGAGTTACACCTCGATGAAGTTAAGAGAGCCCAGGTAGTCCTATATGGGTACGAATGCACAATTGAAGTAGGCTACTCCGACACACACCGAGAGTACGCTGACGCCCCCGTGATGCCTATAAGGTCAATGGACCTATCGGAACAAGTTGATAAGGAGAGGCAGTGAAGACGAGAAGGTATTGGCCCAATCGTGAACATTAATCATCCTGAAAGCCTGCTGCAGAGCCAGATAAGACGGCATGAAGCAGATTCGGCCAACAACCAAGCTGGGCCCTTGGAGTTCTAAGAAGTTATTGGTACCTTCCAAACTGGACGACCATATCTTGATAGCCGAAAGAAGGTTGACAACTCAGACTGAGGGGGTCCACACCCTCAGAGAAGTCGGGAGCTCTGATCATACAATTAGCTGTGTGGGGGAAGAGAAAGTTTCAGGGTCAAAGTGGGTTCGCTCTTGGATTAAGAGATGAACGTTTGGAAGAAAATACCTGTTTATATGTAAACCTGTTGTAGTCCGCGAACACTCAGACGCGGGATATAAATATCGAAGTGCCTCCAGAGCTTCAGCGAGACCTCAAGCAACGAAGAAGAGATCTTATCAATATCATACGTTATTACTCAAAATTCTTTACCTACGAGACTTCTTAGACAATCTCCGTTTACGAAGAAAGATTTAGGCCTAGTTCGATTCGCTTGCTCTTAGAATCAACTACCCTTAACAGAATGGGTGAAGGCCAGCCTTCAAAGGATTGTATTTGTTTGTTCTTGGGGGATGAGGAAGGAAAGGAAAGAGCCAAGGGAGATGAATCGGGTAATAAACTTACCTTTATGGGGTCGAAAACGGTTGTACCTACTGTGACTAGATTTTTTGCGTGGACGAGTGAGGGTTTAAAAAAGATGCCAGGGATGACAAAGCTACACTAGAAAAGCTACCGGGAGAAGTGACTGAGGCTTCAACGGTAAGTGATTCTGCGCATAGCGATCAGTATACAGTAGCTAATGAAAGGCCTGAGAATGGCTCATTTTAGACATTAGGAACGATGTATGAGACTTACTGTGGGTTGGCGTGAAGTGTGAGTGAGACTTTATGATCGCGCAAAAGAATTACCGTACCGGCAGTATAAGATGTTGTTGTAAGACAAAAGTCCCTGTTTGAGGCTCGAAAAGGGCGTTTAGAGGCTGCTAGAGGATTTGGTGATTGAAGAAGAAGAAAGAGAAAGGGCAGGGTAGAGCGGGTCTATATAACAAGGAAGAATGTACTATTCAAAGTGTTTGTCACTATATCAAGATTTCTAGTGATTCTGACAAGTTTGAAAGAGACCGTTGAACGTCACATCTTGAATGTTGAAGGTTCTTCTGAGCCTGTACAAAATAGTACAGGCATACGGTTACAATAAGGTTACAAAGTAAGCTTGTACACTTGAAAGGTAAATCGAAAAAACATGAACAAGCTTTTCAAGAGAGGATTGAGGTACAGTGATGTGATTGGTGGGCTGGGGACTACCCCTGCTGTCTTGGTATAGGTTCGGATAAGGGAAATTCACGTATAGGTACTTGACATGATGTTTAGCATTTTCAAAGTCTGCAATGAGCCAAACAACTTTCAGGATCTCAAAGATAAATTCTCATTGTTTGTACTACGATAAATATAGAAAATCAAGGGGAGATGTTCTCTGGATAAAAGGCCTTGGGCCTAGTTCGGGTCAGGTTGTGGGGAGGGAGTTTAGGGCCGAAGAACGGACACGATCTGTGCCCTCATTACAATTTTCCTCATGGGTAGGTGAGAAAAAACCCAGCAGCGCCCACGGGCCATACCGTGTATCTGGATAGTTTTCGATTTTTTTTTCTCCCCCTGCCATATCTCTAACTCTAAGATCTAGTTGGACGAGGGTCGTTCCATTGGTACCTTCTCGTGTACCATCTATCCCTAAAGTGCAGCTCCGGTCAAGAAACTAGCTATCCGATTGTCACACGTGTTGAAGTACAAGGTCAGACCAGTCCTGAAAGGAAGTTTGGTTTGTTCGCGTCTTCGTTGTGCTGTTTCCCGTTAAAACTAATTTCTTACAGAATGGTACAAGAGTCCCATTGCCCATACTGCAGGAAAAAATACAAGTCCAGTACATGGTATAGAAACCATATGGAAACCGCACATTTTGACTTTGTACAATCTCGGAGAAGACTCAAACAGCCCATTTGCGACGAAGAACATCCAACTCAAATCACGCTACCGGTAGACTCTGACCAAGCTTTCGATCCGATCGGTAACGAATTCCCAGAAATTGAACTGAATATAGACGAAAATGAGCTCGACAGTGACGCAAACACTGGCGATTCGGACGAGGAAAGGGACAATTGTTCTGATACTGAGGGAAGGGCATCATGGGTTGGATTACCCATACCGATGAAACACGCCACTGCGGGGAGATTTATACGGGACGTTGTACAGCGAGAAAATTGTGAAGAAGAGATGTGGCTACCATTCAGAACCAAGTCTAACTTTGAGCTTGCGTGCTGGTTTATTGAAGCCAAGGTACCAATGGATCACATCAACAGATATTTCAAGATGAACTTGGGGCCCGAAGACAGTAATATTAAATCTAGCTATAGGCTCCTTGAGGCTGTTGATGAGATGGAATCAGGTATGGGGATGAAGAGCTGGAAAGAGGGGTTTGTATCGTTTAGCGAAGCTGTACGTAAATCTACCCTCAGAACGTCCAATATTGACCGTATATAGGAAATACCCGACAGGGAAGAACCCGATAAAGCTTCCTCGACACAGATATTCTTTTTCCGCAATCCTATTGATTGTGCTAGATATCTACTTAGTCAAAGATGTTTTGCACAAGATTTAGTTTACGCCCCGGTCAAGGAATGGAATTGTGAAGTTCCACCACAGCGAGTTTATTCTGAAATGCAGACGGCGGATTGGTGGTGGGACACACAGGTAGGTTCAAATGCGACGTTCCACGGCGCATCCACACCACGTGTCAGAACCTAAAATTAACAGCCAACAAAGGATATATTGCCTGATGGAGCAACGCTTGTACCGATCTTATCTGCCTCAGATGTTACCTTTTGAACGAATTTTTCGGGAGTTAAGAAAGCCTGGCCAATCTATATGACAATTGGGAATATCCTATTGAAAATGCCGAATAAGGCCTTGAAACATGCGACCGTCCTTGTGGCGCTTTTCCCTGTCACCACGAAGGTGCTGGGAGTAGCAGCACGAGATGCACGGCAAAGGCAGGTCAACAATAAGATTCATTGTGATTTGATAGAAGCGATATTTGCGCCAATAGTTGCCTTGGCAAACGCCGGAATTGAGGTTGAATGTGCCGATGGAAAGGTCAGATTATGTTTTCCACATCTCGCGGCTTGGATTGCAGATCACTTAGAAAACGTCACATTGCACGGTATTCAACAGAATCAGTGCGCTGTCTGTGAGGTACGACCGGAACAATTAGGGTCCCATTGGAGACGCCCCGTGGCAAAACGAGATTATAGAGAATACGAAAATCTCTTCAACCGGTACTGCGATAACGACAAGCAAGCTGGGCAAATACTCACAGATCATTGGTTCAAATTGCTGTCAAGCGCCTTTTAGGGTCTTCTGAACGTTCAACATTACGACTTGCCCAAACCCAATATTCTTCACCTTATTTACCTCGGAATATTCGAAGCACACCTTATGAAATGGGTAATTGGATTTCTAAAGAAGTTCAAGCGGTTACAAACTGTTACACATATGGGATATGGTACTAGACTTTCGAGTCTAAAGATGTGATGGTATATAGCGCCTGGAGGTGACTATATTGACTACTACCCACACTGGCGAGAAGTAGGATCGTATCCAGAACTACTCAGCCTCGGTGAGAGATGACAGAGTAATTTATCCAAGAGGATCTATTACATATTCTGCATTCTTGATAATCCGAATGCATCTGCACATGAGTGCATATATGCAGGAAAGACGGCCATCCAGACTGATCACCTGGTATTCCGTATGATGTTCGCAAATGGGCGGCATCAATTTGAACTTGGTTCATTTGGCAAAGAGATCGAAGGCTATCTACTGGTGGAGTGCTTGACACCCTCAGACAAATATATAGTCCGGGGGATCATTTGCTGTAGTGGGGTCATACATCTTCAGAGTCATACAGTGTTCGCACTGTTTAGACCATGGCCGAAGTTTCCAAGGATACTTCTTTAATATGGCCAACCTAAGTACTGGTAAAAGTGTATAAATAGTTAACAGTCCCCCGTAGTTAAGGGACACCTCCGTCTCCTCTACACACCTGGCGATTTCAATCTCAACACCACGAGAAATCATCACCAACTCCACCATCCAGGTTCCTACCCCATCTGGCTATGCCATGGGGTGGGGACTTGTTTACCTCCATATCCCCTCGCCAAACTCATTAGGGTCTACCCCTTTGAGTCCATCCTCTCCTTTCCATCCTAGTTGATGGTTTCCTCTCCTTTCCCCGCTCTTGTTTCGCCTCGCTTAGCTTGTTTGCTCTGCCTCGCTTAACATTTGCACGGTCGGCAACACCCTACCTTCATACAGCTGGGAGACACACTTGCAGTAGGAGGAAACTCCCAACAGGCCTACGGTTGCCTTGCAGTCCAATGGTCGATTCCTCCACTCTCTGTTCTCTGAGAACTGCCTAGATGGGTACGCACACGGTTCTGTCCCTGATAATTGGGTCTACCCCTCCTCCTCCTCTCCTCCTTTCACCTCTCCCCACGGTGGATCGGCTGGCACCCTACTGCTCCCCCCTCCTCGAAGCTGGCACCTTACTGCCTCAACCATGGCTGGCACCCTACTGCTCCTCTCCTTCTCAGCTGGTATCTTACTACCTCCCCGTTTTACGACTCTTGCCCACGGTCAAATCTGCCTTCGGTTACGCCTGGTCCTAGTATTGTACTGTCTCTTGGACTTGTGTTAATGCCGTCGGTTACCTCGGAATCCCAGGTCCATCATCAACCTGCTGGCGCCTTTATGGGTGCAATAGTAGTGGCTAATTTCCCCTTATCTGTTGTAGTTTTCGTCAAGGGTTTTCCTTATGCTTTCCTGCTTTCCTGCTTCTTACTTTCAACCTGTTGTCTCTTTAGCCAGCAGGGGGTTTGTTTGCTTGTAGGCGAGATGTGCGGTTAGGCCCATACCAGAGGGTCCTGGGAGTACGGGCTTTGATCCCTGGGGCGAGGAGGATGTTTGTTTGGAATTAAGGTTTTTTTTTGCCATAGCTAGCGCTCCATGCATGTTCTTGTACCTTAACAACGAATATATGAGATAATCAAAAAAATAAAAAAACCCCGTAGTTAAGGGACACGCTCCGCGCCCTCTATTTTCCTCACGCTTGAAACTCTTGCCCCTTCTAGCCGAACAAAACTTCGCCCTTTTGTGTGGCAACAGCCACGACACACCAAATCTTGCCCCTCACCTAAGCTTCACTCTTTAGCGACACAGCCCCACTTCCTGTGTAACAGTGATGGCCACAGCTTCCCCTGGCCCCTCCAGGTCAGCCTCGCGCACCCAGTACCGCACAGCCCCATACTCAACCCACTCCTCCCGCGCCAGCACCCCTGGACCCCTCCCCGACCACCTGATTGCGACCCAGAACCTCCTGGACGCTATAGTTGCCCAGTTCAGCCTCTCCCAGGAATCCTTCCCGGCGTTTGACAGCTCCCTCCTACACAAGCTTTCCGACGGGGAAGCCACCATCATCCCACTCCTCTGCACCGCCCTCTCTGGAATCAATGAGGTAGTTAGCCCACTTGCCGCACTGACTACGCGCGTGGATGAGATCTCCTCCGCTATCTCGACCCCCGCTC
>QFET01001650.1:0-61585 GCA_003316355.1 Tuber calosporum
GGGGGGGTGGGGGGGTAATGGTGTAATGGACAAAATCCATTAGCGGGCAGAGCCAGCACTATGTTGAGAGGAAGGAGTAGGGGAGAGCACCTCTAAGGGGGAGTGGCTACTAGGGATTAAGGGGAGGCAATTAGGTGGGGAAGAAGCAGGTGAGGGAGGGTGAAGGTTGAGCTGTAGGCCGGATAGGAGGGTTCAGGAGGCCCGGTCATGCCTTGCAGTTTCAGGGTCCAACTTGGGGTCCTGCGTTGGAGTTGGAGGTTGAGGAATAGCTTCTAATGGAGTGGAGGTAGATAGAGACACCATCATCCCAGGCAAGGTCCACGGCCTATGGCAGGGCCGTGGACTAAGGGCAAGACAGGAAAGCATTGGCTGGGTGTGGTGGGGAACCAGAGTGGTCAGGGTTGTCTTGGTGCCTGCTGGAGCTAATACCCCAACAGTTTGAACACCAGGCTGGAGAGAAGACACAGTAGTTAAGGACGGGTATAAGGTTGCCTTCCATGTGGTAAAAGGGTTTATGGCTGGGGTGTTCGGTTTATATGGTGTAGAGAACGCATGGCATAAACTGGGTGATGCACCTTGCACCAGGGACCAACATGGCTAAACTTCCAGCCGTTGAAACACTAAGTGAAGGCATTGGATGAGAAGGCCAGATCCAATCTTTGGTGATGAATGAAGAGGGAAATAGAGTGCACCAACCATTCAAGATCTGTGGGGTCGGTTGTAACAATCTGGGAGCTAGAAACATGCGCACCCAGGACTCCATATGTGGGTTCAGGAACCGTGGAGAGAGAATGGATTCCAAAGTCGAGTTTGTGATGCAGGTGGAAGGGATAATGAAGAGGTCATCCTCATCGTCCAGCAGGTAGAACAAAGGGACCAGGTAAATTGACACCTGAATGGCGTTAATGGCCAGGGGCAGGTAAACCAAGGGCTCTCTCAAAGCCCAAAGCCTGGTTCACGCAACGAGGAAGTGCATCAAAATAAGGGGCATTCGAGAGTACGTGAACAGAAAGTTCATCGCCAAGGAGAGAAACAGTAACACGATTGTTTACCAAGCACTGAAGGAGCAGTATAAGAAACAATTAGCCTCATCATGGACCAAGGCGGTAAGGTCAGGTAGAAGGCTAGCAATAGTCAGAGCACCTGCTCTAAATGCAGGTGAGGAGTATGGAGTATAAAAACAGCATGACAAGGCAGGCAGAGCAGTAGGAGTCTTTTCATAGGTGGCTGGAGGTTATGATGCTACCTTGGAAACTTCGGCGGCTGAGGTACCTACGGAGGCCGCTCAACCCTTACCTTTTTTCCATTAGACATCCAACCGTGCCCACGACAACCTGGTAAGTACCAACAGAGAGTTTGTCAAAGACCTTGGGACGGGATGGGTCAATGCCATAAATGACAAGGAGGGGATTGAAGAAGTGGAAAGGAACAACTGGTGCAGGAGGCCAGGCAGGTGCCAGAAAAGGGGGAGGAGGGCAGAGGGTTGGAGGAGCAGGAAGACGGGCAGGCACATGGACCAGTAATGCAGGAGAACAAACAGTGTGTCAGGGAAGGGCCGTCAGTGGATGGGTAATCTAGTGTTAGAAGTCCCGCAGGGAGGAGTAAAGAGTAGGGAGATCTGAGGGTAGGGCATCTATACCCTGTTGAGCATGTGGGAAAGGAGCAAGGTGATCGTGAACCTAGGTAGTCAACTATTAAAACCTTGTATTGATCGAAAGAAGTCCGCGCATTGCGGAGCAAATAAGAGGGCAGGAGGAAGGTTACTGCAGTTGAAAGGTCGTTGAGTTGTACTGTTGAAAGCTGGGAGACTTGGCCCTCACTCGAACTGATGGTAGAGAGGGTCTCACTGTGGAAGTAGGAACTTGATCTAGAGTTGAGGGGAACGGTAGAGTGGGAAGAGAGCTCAGTTGAGAGAGCATGTGAGGAATCCACCGAGAGAGGGTGAGAAGGCTCCTTGGCCTTAGCCTACAGACACGAAGGCTAAGCGAGGGCAGGAATAAGGGGTTCATAAAGTTCAAGGCGTTTAACCAAGGTATTGAAAATGTAGGGTGATGATATTTGGGGAAGCAGGGTGTGGTTATCTACCTGCATCTTTTTTTATCTTTTTTTTTCCTTTCTTTTCTTTTTAAATCATATAATTAAGTGAAATAGTATAAGAACTACACATGGATCATCAAATATGGCGTAAAGAATATCTTAATGTGAACGCTTGCCACTAAGTAGGTACTTTCTGGGAACCAAGCAGAGGAGAGGGACTAATGCTAGATGGGGGAAATCATGACCTAATGAAATCCACACAACCCAAAACAAAATCAAAGTAAGCCAGTAACCGAGAGAAAGTAACATACCACGAAGAGGCCTTGGGGCTATACGACTAGGGCAAGAGTCGCTACCAGAAGGGATGCCTAGCCCAACAGAGAGAAGGATGCCAGCCATGTGAGGGGGCTGGTAGTAATGGTACCACCTGAGGCAACCGTGGAAGGTAGAGGAGGAGCGGTCAAACAAATACCAGAATCAGCCAACCAGCCAGACTCTGGCCACTGCAATCCTAAATCGTAGATATGAACACCATCCATGGAAGTAAAGACTATAAAGCTATTCACCATAGGTGGCCACTCTAGAGTGCATCTAACTGGTGGTGCCGTATACGCAGGACCACTGATCCTAACAGCTTAGGCAGTTAATATGAGGAGGGCTGTGGCTGACCATGCCAACTCTTAGCAAGGTAACTAAGGGAGGGCTGGAAGAGGTGGGGTGGAGGAACCATCATCCACTGAGAACAAACCAGACCGAACGAGACCAGCAGACCGGAGATAGGTCATGAGGGGGATAGTTGCAATCATCCCCCTAGGCAAAAGTGCCATAATAGGCCAGGCGAGAGTGTGTTGAAGTATTGTGAGTAACATTCATAGTGTTGAGTTTTCAAACATGTGTAGGAAAGGAAACGGGAAGCCTGGCTATTTACCAGAATCTTTTTTGCTTTTTTTACTTTTTTTTTATTATTTCATGTTTTACTTGTTAAAGTACAAGAATTCGCCTGCATCGTGGGATATGGAATAAAGAAAAGCTTAAATCTAAGACGAATTAAGAATGGAAAGAGTACCACTCAAGCTCCAAAAGGTGCCTTGCACAAGACATTCACTACATACGGTTGACCAAAGATAGTAAAAGAAACAAACAAAAACATAAAAAGTCTGGTGGCAACTAGAAAGGAAAAATAAATCTTCCACAGCAGCACCACAAGCAAACTAAAGTAGTAGAAAACACAAGATAAGAGGCAGAGGCGGACAGGAAGACAAATGGAAGGGGGCCACGGAAGAGGCAGGGGAACAGGGGAAAACCATGGGGTAAGGAGAGAGACACCCAGGTGCAGGCATGAGGGGAGAGAGAGCAGTGCCGTGTGTTGTGGATACGGAGGCCATGGGCGTACAGAAGTGGGAGAGAATACCAATGTGGGGCCTCAGGTCCAATATTGGTTATGCCTATAAGGAGGCTTGACAGTTCCAGGAGTGCAGTGGGGCAGTAGAGGACAGCATGGATGAATGTCTCATCCTCCCTGCCACACTGGAGATACAGGATAGACAGGCTAACTCAGTACCAAGAGGGGTGGGAGGCCAGGTAGCTCTGGTGGGAACACCTTGAATGTATATACCCAAGAATAACCTCCCCTAGGCCCATGAAAGGGTAGGGCGACAAGCTACAGGGAAAACGATAGTATTCGTATGCAGGTACCGTGGTAAGCCAAACTTCACAAACCAAATCATGGGCCTTTCAACCCAGGATGTGATAAGCAGAAGTCATGGCAGCAGCACGTGGGAGAGGAGGATGAAAGATCAAAAGGTCAGTCATTATCAGAGGAAGGTGGGACAGCAAACCCAGGAGTGGTAGCGCCAGGTGTGCCAGAGCATCGATGGGGTGGTGGTTGCTTACTGCAGGGGCGTGAGTGGCAGTCCTATAGTTTAAAGCTATGACATTAGGCTGCAGGCACAAACAGAGGTGGCAGATGGAATCAGGCCCGTGAAAGTGGAGCAGAGAGGGGAAGTTAGGAGGGAGATGTGCAGCAGCTGGGCTAGTAGAGGGAGGATAGCAAGGTAGACTCAGTGCAGCCAGATGGGGTCGATGCCTGGCCAGAGTGGCCACTGGTGGTAGACAGGCCTCCACCATGAGGATTGGGATAGGGGTAGAGGGGAAGCAGTTGGTGCCCCAGCATTGAACAGAGCGCAAAAAGACCTCCATATGATCCTCCAGGGAGTGGGAGGGGACCAACAGGTCAGCCCTTGAGAGAAGAATAGAGAGTAGGAGGGAGACTACCAGCCTGTCATGGAGGTGTGGGGAGAGGCCAGCCCCTAGGTGGGAGACTTGCTGAATGGTGGAGAAAGCACCCAGGACAGGTGAAAGAAGACAGGAGAGGTAAGTGTGAGTGGAGAGGGGAGGGGTGAACAAATAGCCAAGCCAACGGAGCTGGAGCTAAAGGGAAAAAAGGCACGCAGTAATAGTAATAGGGGAGGGATCTAACGCCCCACACTGAAGCGAAGTCCTTTACTGAATAACTTCCGTCTTATAGACAGAATAGGAGACACTGTACCTAGAGGCCTGGCGCTTCAGCCGGGCATAAATAAGCTCCTGAGGCCGAACGTGAGTCTGGTAAGAAGTAGAGGCCACTGTAATGGTGAAATCATCAATATAGCAAAGAATAAGCCCCTAAGGCAAGAAAAATGTAAAATAGATATATTAATAACGAACAACTTAGGAGAAACACAGTAGCCCTGCGTAGTTCCCAGAGAAACCCGGGAATAGGTTTGCAGAGAACCCTAAAATAACAAAGGGCAGATGCACCCAATAAGAAAAGACCTAACCCACTCTGCAAAATAGTGGTTAACCCCTTGACACTTGAGGAATTATACCCAGAAAGTAGTGTCAACATTTTCAAAACCCACCTTGATGTTCCAAAACAGTGTAGAAAGATTCAGGTACGGGCGTTGAAAAGGATGGATTGTGTGGACCAAGGAGGCAAAGAAGTCAAAGGAGGAGAGACCAGGAAAAGAGCCACATTGATTAGGGCTCAGGAGCCGATCGGCACGTACGATAGGTTAGCTGCAGGATCCTATAACCCTTTCCAAAGTTTTGGAAATATTCTGCAAAAGGCCAATGATGCTAAAGGATGAAGGAGAATCATAGCAGGCCTTGCTAGGCTTAACTAAGATAGCCCACTGGCCTTGTTGAGGGAGGAGGGATGGAAGCCAAACAGAAGTAACGGGTCCAGGAGGCACATGAGGATGAAAAGGTTGGTCGCATTCAGTATATTCCAGAGGGAGTAAGGGTTCTTGTCGGGACCAGGGGTTGAGGAGGAGTATAACAAGGTGAGGTTGGAAGCAACTTCCACAGGTGTGAGGGGGGGGGGCAGTGCCCTTAAACATGGAGAGTTAGGGGAAGGAACAAGCGGCGCGCAGGGGGAAGTATTAGGCGAGGAGGGCATGATTCATACTCTCAGAGGTATCAGCCCCTTGGAGTTAGAGGAACTGCCGGGTAGGCCAGCCAAGGCTAGCCTTTTGGTAGTCCAGATAGTACGGGGTAAGGCAACTCACGACCCCATACTTGGTCAATACACAGAAAAGTCGATTTGGACTGGAATTTTCAGACGCCGCGGAGTAGTGATTATCCACTACTTCTGTTGGCCAGTTGAGTTACTGGTAACGTATTAAGTAGTTCATCGGTCATCAGAGTGCAAGTACCAGGTATACGTTTGAGGTTTCCAAGCTCAATCTCTGATGCAAGTTATAACCAGCTTCCAGGGTCCAGGAATCATTACAACAAGACTGTAAGAATGACGATAGGAGACCATCTGAATAACTTGAGGTTCGAGCTTGATGATATGCCACACACTAAGGCTGATGGCTGTCTCTCAATCTAGTGCTTTAAAGACGACATACTGATATTGATGGGGATTTAAGTTCAATAGAGTGGAACTCATTGTATTGTCTGACGAATTGTCTAGTCGCCAAGCAAGAAACGGAGATTATCACAAGCGAAGAACTTCTAGCTGACGAATGTAGTCTCGTATATCTGTGGGAAATAGCCATGTATACTGGGAAAGATGCAAAGGACATTCGTGTCAATCTAATCTATGAATACAAGGACTAAGCTGATATTTTCTTTCAAGAATTTATAGCCTCACTTCCAGGGGATGCATTGTTTGATTATAAGATAGAACTCAAACCTGGGATTAAGCCACCTACAGGGCCAATAAACACACTCTCCATGGGAGAGTTAAATGTCTATATGACTAGATCCATGATGTGGAGGAGTAGGGAAAGATCTGGGATCAACTTCTCCAGCTGATGCTTCTATCCTCTTTGTCCAAAACTCAGCTTGTACACTTTAGTTATTTATCCATTATCGAGGGATTAATAAATTTACTATATAAAATAATTATTCCTTGCCCTTTAAGAATGAGCCTAGGGATAGGCTTGGAACAGACCACAGTGTTCACTAAGCTGGACATGATGAATTGCTATTATGTCATCCTGATGGTTCCGGGTAAGGAATTGAAAAGTACCTTTAAGAGTCGTTGTGGCAAGAACGAGTATACGGTGTTGCAGTTTCAACTATGTAATGCATCATCTATATTCCAGAGTATGATTAATAGTGTATTCAGAGATATACTCGGTGCTGGGGTTATTCCTTATATGGATGATATCATGATATACTCTTTGAGAATTGAAAAAATGTCGCTCTAAAACATCTCTTAATATAAAGACTGCGGAAGGCAGGCCCTTACGTTAGCTTAAGGAAGTCCATCTCCTATCAAAGGGAAGTTGAATTCTAAGGCGAAGAAATATCTGTGCATGGAATATACAAGACAACTCTAAAGGTATAAGTGATAAATGTATTGAAGACTCCAAACAATCTAACCCAGGTATAAAGCTTCCTGTAACTTGCAAATCTCTACCGTCGCTTCACAAATGTGTTTAGCAAAGTACCGAAACCATTAACCGATTTAACCAAGAAGGACATGAAATAGGACAGGTGGCTGTTTGTAAGCTGTCGTTTGAACATCTAAAGGAATTATTCACCACTAGTACAGTTCTAACAATCTTTACTGGCTGACGTCCGACTAAGTTGGAAAATAAAGCTAGTGATTTCACTTTTGGAGTAGTGCTCTCACAGCACTGTAATGACCAATAGTGGATCCAGTAGGTGATTATAGCAGGAGGTTCTTGCCTATGGAAGTGAGCTATCATGGTCATGATCTGCAGATAACTGCAATAGTGGCCACATTCAAGCAAAGGGATCATCTTTTGCACTTGGTTGAAGACCAAATAGTGTTATGTACAGAACACAAGAATTTGAAGTACTTTATTAGGCCCAAGGTTTGAACCAACAGGCAGCACTGGTGGGCAAAATTACTTTAGCAGTGTACCTTAAAGGTGGTTTAGCGAGAAGGTTGGTTGAACAAAGGGGCAGATCCGTTGTAAGGGCATTGGGACTTCGTCCCAGAACAAGGGAGTAATTTACTATTACAAATATTTTATTGTGCAGGCAAATGGCGCATTCAACAGGAACGGGACCTCCTGCGTTCCCTTATACTACTGACCTGCCTGGGTTATCACTTCCAGTCAGAATACTTACTAACCCAATAGATAGCTGCAGAAAATGACCAAGGATACCTTGCAGTCCTTAAAGGGGTTAAAGAATAGGGGTCAACTGTTGATACCCAGTTCGAGGGAGAGAAGGGTATGCTCATGTAAAAGAACCGATGGTACGTCTCTAAGGATAAACTATTAAATAGGGTAATCATGTAGGCATAACCTGATTCAAGCAACGCCTACAACCTTTGCACATATAAGTCCATGGCGTGAGTATCAGCAAAAATCTATTTGCCTAATATTGGGAATCAGATAACGCAATATATTCATACCTGTTATATTTGTCAATGAAGTCAGACTATAGGACACAAGGAGGTTAGCTTACACTAACTGGTGGAGTTTCCTATAAAGCCATAAAACACCCTATCCATGGACTTAATTGTGGCCTTACCGGTATCAGAGGCATATGAAAAGATATGGGTTACCATAGATAGATTTTCGAAGATGTCACAGTTTATCCCACTGGTTATGGAGGTTCCCATTCAAGAACTGGGTTTTATTTTCCAGAAGGAAGTATGTCGATTGGATAGGCTCGCAGAGTCTATCATTTCTGACCACAATATCAGATTCACCTTATACTTTGAGTTGAGTCTCATGGATTTACTGCAAGTCAAACTCAACATTTCTACCGCTATCCATAATGAAACTAGGCGGCAAACTAAGAGTTAAATCCGACCAAGCAGTACTTAAGAAGCTATTGGTTATATCAGTAAGATGATTGAGAAGCATTGTTACAACTAGCGGAATATGCATCTAATACATCTGTGTCAATGTCTTTGAAGGGGTAACCCTTTAAGGTAAACTACGGGTTCGTCCCCAGGACTAACTGCTTTAAGGCCTTATCTGATTATCATGGAATACAGTCAAGTATCGAGCTCAGGGTGAGAGACTGAGAAGACACTTGCCGGGACATTGGAGAAACACTGATAAAGGCTCTGGAGTGACCAAGGTAGTGGCATGATCAAAAGTGACTACCGTGTCCTGAGTTTGTCACAGTGGAAGATGTCACCCAAGGGAGCGCGAAGAAGGCTGATGATATTATGTAAGATAAAAGAAACATTTGCACTAAGCGACATATGGAATACCAGAACTATAAGAGGTTTTGCCCCTTTGTAGTTAAGAGAAAAATAGCAACATGTAGCTATGAGTCAAAACTCCCTGCCCAGAGGACAATCCACCCAGTCTTCAAAATTGGACTCCTAGAGACGTACCGTGAAGACCCCACAGGTTGGCCAGCAAAGGAGTTACCTGTACCTGACCTTGTTGATTCTTTCCTTAACTATTTAGTAGACGGCATAGTACATAGTCAAAGTTATTAGAGTGCCAAAGCTAAGTTATCATATCAGTTTGTCCAATACTTGGTATCAAGACAAGGATACGATCTAGAAGAAATTTCTAGGGATCCATACCAGATTTGGAAGGAACGGTATTGGCAGTGTTAGTTATGTTTAATCAAGGGGATTCCTCCAATCCCAGGTACCACTAGGTTTGAAATCAGGAGAGGCATAAGTAACCAGTCCTGGAAGACTGGAGATATCTAAGTCTACAGATAGACTTAACGAACCGGGTTGTAGTTTAATGCTCCAACATGTTGGATTGTATAGCAAGGCGAATTTCAACCCAGCACGGGGCCTTAAGTGGGCCCGGTGAGGAAAGGTATCATTGACCTGCAAAAGTGAAATGAAAACCGTAGGTACTTTATATAGGAAAGTACATAGGTAACTAGTTATGTAGGCTTACCTAGTTAGACAGGGTCTCCCTTAACTACACTTAGGCAGGTAAATCTGCTACCAGAGTTAGACAGGGTAACCCACTAGTGGAGTTAGGTAGTGAAACCTGTCACCAGAGGTAGACAGGGTAAACCGGCACCAGAGTTAGGCAGGATAACTAGTTGCAGGAGTAAGGCAGAGTAACCTGCTATGGCGGATAACTAGAGGTGCCTATGGAAAGTTGGCTAGCGGCATAAGGGCTGCCGGAGATGCTTTGTTAATGTAAACAGTTGTTTCATAATTGTTAAATCCACCTCAAACCATAGATTAATTAATCGGGACTGTCCGTACATAGATGTGCAGGTTAAGCAAACTCTGGAAAGGACTCAGGCCATAAATGGATTAAGTCACGCGCCCTTAGGGATCACAGATTGGATCGCGAACCTCAAGTTACCCTGCCTTCAACGTTACAAGAAACACGATATATCATTAATTCTACTAGTGCATGATTTGGGATGGGTTGGTAAACTGCCACTGAGATACATTGTAAAGTGTAACAGTTGGCAAAAGGCAAACAAAACTGAGCTACTGGAGGAAGCCATGTAAGAATGTATATATTGCCAGATTGCAGCAGAGAAATAGTGTGCGCAGGGTATTTAAGGTGATAGGTTACAGCTGACCCATGCAAGTTGAAACTATAAAAACCAGATGGGGCGATGAGGTTATGGGAGGTACCGAATATCCTTATGGAAGTTGTCGGAGCCTTTCAGGGACGGTATCCTGGATATAGCTATATGCGGAATTTTGTACAGTTAATCTTCTACTGTAGTTCACCTTATATCCTAGGACCTATACCATTACTGAGAGTGGATACAGGACCTATGAGAGCATTTCATCTTATCAGTGTAGAGGTGGTTAATGAACTATTGGTCATGGGTAGCGTCCATTTAGCCAACATAGTAGTGCCACTTACAGCGGAGCTAAGTAGTGACTAGCATAACTGCCCCTTGGCCAAGGAGACTAAGTAAACTACAAGACATTTATAGACAGAATTGCAACAGTGCAACTGTGTCTTAAATGAGATAACGAGTCCTATGTCGACTTGACAGTAGGGCACGGAGAAAACCTCAATCTGAAAGATTTTTCTCTACAGCATACATAATAGAGATTCATTGCTGGAAGCCAAGCGGATTTCCAGACACTCTTTAGCCGTGTTATCCGCAGACTTCTGAAGCTGACCCTCAGGAAGTCCGCCTTTAATAACGCTGAGAGAAGAAAGGCATTCATTTATGGTTGGAGTAGGGATGAGTATCAATTGCCTTTATAATACTACTTAAATCAAGCCGATAAGCACTCTACTATGATAACTAACTATCCTCTCCAAAAGACCTTGAAAATAGTGAAGCTTCGGCATAACGATCTTAAGTTTTATCATTTTGATTCAATCATCTCTATCTTGACCTTCTGTCAACAATACTTTGAGTCTTTAGTGCGATCTCACCCTTAGGTTCCAACCTCCTACAGCGTGCCCACATTACACTGTCTTAGCAAAATATTGTTGCCTTTCTTCAAACACAACTAATATTAGTAAATTGCTAGTGATGAATTTCATAATTGCCTATGGCAGGAGTCAATATCAGTGAGGAGAAAGCAACCGGATATAGCCTTTTGTCCAAGTATTGAAGGAGGACAAAGTAGATCTCTACATCGTTGGTATCTGTTCCTACTACTGTTTCCCTGCCCAGATGGAAGTGACCTAATATCAGGGTTGTGAGGAACCTATGTATGAGCTCCTCAAACGCATGTTATTGCCTATCTCCCCCAGGAAAAATCTTAGAGTTGCCCTTTTGCAAATCGATAATTGGGGCGCATAGCACAGAATGGTTCAATATGGATCATGGGTAGAATTTAGCGAAGGGCATAAATAATATAGTTTCTTTAACTGAGGTAGGTGGTTCCTGGGCCTTGATGCATGCCACTTTACGGTTACTCTAATAACTCCATCAACTATCATAATATGACTTGGGAACTTCTGTAATATCACTAGGAAGGTGCTTTTTGTCAGAGAGCAAGCCATTCAGTTTTCTCACAGTCTTTTTAAGACTTTCCTAACCAATATGTGATAATCCTTATCAAATTTAGATTAAATAATATATCATCAATGGATACTACTACTCCTTCATCAAGGAAGTCTTTTTGGATCATAGTCATGATTGACTGCAAGGTTGCTAATCTATTTACCAGATCAAATAGCAAGACATTATGTTTATATTAACTGTATCGTATGTGAAAAGCTGTTTTCCACGTATCAACCTTCCATAAATGGATCACCTGGTAATTGTGCTTCAAATCCAGCTTTGTGAAAATAATAGCTCCTTCAACACAGTCAGGTAGTTTTTTACAATGAGGTAGTGAATATTACTTGTGGATAGTAACTTGGTTTACTCCTCTGGAGTCAACTACTAACCAGAGAATTCAATCTGGTATTGGTACAAAAAGTAATTGTGCTCCTGCAGTATATTTGCAGGGGGAGATTGTCTATTAATTTAAGATATCATGCAGATATGTTCGCAGTGGTCATAACTGCATTTTTGCAGGAGGATATATATGTCCCCAAGGTGGTTGGGCATTGAGTTTGAGATATATGGCATAGTTCAAAGTTTGATGAGTTGGTAGTTTCATAGCCTTAAAAGGAAGATAGTCGTCTTTGTAACATTGGTATTGGGCGAGAAGAGAATGATGTATGATATCTTCCTCATCATCTACCCTAGCAATCCATCTAAAAATTATGACCTCAGAGTCTTCAACCACTTCCTCATCCTATTCAATCCAGATTCCTTCACCCTCGCGCCACAGGTGAAGTTGATATCCAGAATCTTCAAAGATCCAGCTTTGAGGATTATGAATTCTATTTATAGGTTTTCATGATTCCAATAGACAAATGAAAATATTATTCCGTAATTAGCTGGAGGTGCAATTGTGCATCTAATCCTAGATCACTATTAAATTGTCTAAATTTAAGGGAAAAGGGAAAGGGAATAATACCTCATGGTACAGAATTAGTCTCTAGTGAATTGTAAAATCAGGGTGGAATTTTGGGGAGATCCTTATGGAATCTTTAATTGCTTGAGGATTTTCTTATGTATAATAATAATATTAGATAATGAGTTTAACAGGTCGGTTAGGCGATTGTGTTTCCTATACAAATCAAGATATTCAATTACTTCTGTATACTGGTCATGTTTGCGGTCAGCATGGTTATGCTTTTATCAATTCGGCAACAGAATTATGTCAATTAGTCCTAGCGTAAAGGACTTTGTAGTTGAATAGCTGGTGTGTGCTAGATAATGCTAGCATTATTTTGACCATAGAGATCACTTTCGACAAAGTAAACAAATAGTCAATTGTTAAGATAATGGGTGATCCACAACAACCCGTCTTGGGTCCTATCGAGGGGCTCTCAAAAAATGACAAAACCCCAGTCGACAGGGAACATACCCTTCAAAATCCATAATTATACAATGAGAGGACATAGTTCTCTTCCATTCTTGTAGGATAAGTTCCTGAAGGAGTTATTTTTGTTAGAAATAAATTTTATATTCCAAAAGAGCACAAAATTCAAAAATCATAAGCAATTTCCATTTTGGTATATCTTATCGGATAGAGGTAATATTTATGAAATTGGTTTTGGTTGCTGTATTATTCATTATTACTGTAATCATATATGGTTAGTACAGTGATCCTGCTGGCTATTATGGTTGTTTTCATCGTATAATGTGCCTATATACTAGTTGGTATAGCGTACCGAATCTCGGCAAAGCCATGTGGCTCCAGTGACCCTGGCGAGAAACAGGACAATTGTCTTGCAAATGTGACATTAGTATCATAGGTACTTTAAATAGGAAAGTACATAGGTAGCTATTTAGGTAGGTTAACCCAGTTAAATAGAGTAATCATCTACTAGAATTAGGCAGGATAACCCGGTATCAGAGTTACACAAGGTAACACACTAACGGAGTTAGGCTGAGTAACCTACGAGTAGAGTTAGATATGGTGACCACCTACAAAAGTCAGACTGGGTAACTGGCAAGGCAGGGTAACAGGAAGCATTTATGAAAACTTGGTAAGTAGCGTTCAGCCCGACAGGTAAGCTACACTAGTGTACCCAGTTCTTTCATGACAGTGGAATCTACTGTAAATAATAGTGTGGTTACACAGGACTATGCAGTAACATATATGTATATTCTCCAAACTCCCGAATGAATTCATACTAAAAAGAGTGCAAATTGCCCTACCTTCATTATAACATGAAACACCTAAAATCATAAAAACTATCAGGTCTTGTTTCAGAGCATGTTGGTAAGCTGCAATTAATATAGGTTGCAAAATATGACATTTAGTCAAAGGATATCAAAACTGTGCAGCTCTAAGTGGCCATGAAACACCTTATATAGAACCACTATGCAGTGAAGAAATCCTGTCCACTGGGTATATAAGGGCTAGGTTACGGCCAACTCAGGCAAGGGGTCAGTATTTACACCAGATAGTGCCTCGGTTGTTACCCTAAATACCTATTATTGGTATGGGAGGTTTAGGAGCCCCTTGGAAATAGCCTCTCGGTGTCCGGAACAAATAGAATGTAGTGTTGATAACTTTCTACTCCAAAAGCTCATATAGCCTAGGACCTTAACCATTAGTGAGGTAGGTTACAGGACTTGGAGGATATTCCATCTTGTCACGGTTGAGGTTGTTAAGGAACCATTGGCTATGGATAGTGCCCATTTAGCTAACACTGTAGTGCCAATCCCAAAGAGAGCTTGGTAGTCCCTAAAATAACTGCTGATTGCCCTAGTAGAACAGGTTCACAACAACACATGAATAGACGTAATCGCCACAGGGCCACTAAGTCTTAAGTGTGATAATAAGTCCCATGCAAGTTGACAGTAGGCCACTGTGTAGACTTCAAACTGCAAGGTATTTCTCTGCTACAGACATAATTGTAATATATTACAGTAACCAACCGGATGGAGGGACTCTACACAAACGAGCGTTGCACCTACTTTTAAAGCTGACCCTGAGTAAGTCTGGTGTTGATAAACTCTCAGTGGAACAGGGTGCTCCTTAACTTGCAGAGTAGGGATGGCTGTCCATGGCCTTTACTAGTCTACTTAAAGAGAGCAATTGGCATACTACTCAGATAACCAACGATCCTCTTGAGAAGAACTTGATTTTGAGTGAAGCTTCTTGAAACCCATTTTAGCTTTTATCATTTAATTTAATTATCTATAACTTTGCCTTTGTAAACTTTACTTAGAGTCTTTGATGTGGTCGAAACCTTTGGATCCATATTCCTAATGGGTGCTCCTGCTTCAGTACATCCTTAGACTCTTCGCATAACTCTCTCCTTAGAATTATTGCTCCACGAGACACATGTTAGGACATTTATGAGTACTGGTATACTTGTCTGGAATACGTAGCCCAGGGTGTAAAGTACTAGATGCAAAATGTCTCTTACATGGTCACAACAAAGTAATGCTACCTCTTCTAGGCCTTTAATACAATACAATATTTTCACAGACCTTCGAGCTTGAGGTGGCAATTGGGTACTAAGTTGATTGAAGCGGCACCCATTGAGGTGCCTGAGGAATGTTGGAGATGATGGGCCCCCATCCTAGAGCACTGATAACTTCCATCATGGACAATCCTGCAATCATAGTAGCTGAGTCAGTCCCTGAAAGGTTTACTTTTGAATATTCAGCCCACAAACTCTGCAAGCAGTATATTCAACATGAAGTAGGCCAAAGGTTGGCGGAAGTACAGTCCCAAATCGAATACTTTGTCGATTAGACGCTAGTCTATTTTCAAAAGAATATGGTCAACATGGCTACAGACTGGGTAAGGAAGGTACAACTTACCTACTACCAGCAAGTCATGACAGTTGAAGTTCTCTAGTGCGGTTCATAGGCTCTCAGTTTAGTGTCAAAATATGAGTCAATATTGACTGCAAAAATGATGATATAAGGATGTAAGCACTGCCCCTTCCCCAAGTCTATAGCGGACCCATTGGCTTTGCACCACTTTATACAAAAGTAAAGTCAGATGTAGAATGGTACCAAGATCTTACACACTCCGCAAAGGCAGGTTTGGGTCTGCGTGGAAGTCTGGGTTCATCGCGGATTTTCCTCCTTATTGTCGTAGTTGAGGCATGTCCAACAAGCTGACCTCTGCTCCATGCTAGTACTGTATGGAGATCATCACGACTTGTCTGAGTAATAAAGGAGAAATGACCCCTAAAACCTTAAAGGTCTATGGTGGCTACAACCCTTCCTGCAGTGCCAACAATATCAATGATTATTTTAGATGTTGAACGACCGTATACAGTGGCAAAGGCAACCATCTTACTGCTCACATCACAATATCCAGTACCGCCGGTCAATCAGAGAGCACTAGTGGCTCCATCATAGCCAATTGGCGAGGCTTAGAGGCGAGGGTTTCTCGGCGTACCAGTGCAATTAGCAACAGCGTATTGTTCCCCTGATTGTGGGATCAAGGGAGGACCTGTAGCGCATATTTTCCACAATTAGGCCTCTTCTACAAAGGGCCCTTGTCAAGCACTAAAATACTCACCCTTAGGTCCAAAGATGGAAATGACCCAGTATCGTTTCTGTGGTTCAGAAGACTTAAACATTGTTGGAGCTTGTCCCTGCATTCAACAATTAGTTACATGGGGTGTGAATAAGGTTCTTGCAGTAAGAAAATCCCCTTACCCACCTTTCTGGTTCAAGTACCCTGTCCCACCAAAGGTAGGGAACCAAGTTCAGAGGATCCCTTGAGAGGTCATAAAGACTGTAGGGGACTATGTAGTGAAAACAGTGGCGGAGGCGATGGTAATCAACCACCGGGTAGTTGAAATATCTGCGAAGGAGGAGAACTGCGTGATTCTGACTCTCCAATCAGTTGCAAATATGTCTCTTCCTCCCACATTAATCTGAGCTCATTTCAGGGCCACCAAAATTCATGCTGGAATGAGGCTACGTAGCGACGGTATAAGGGGCAATGTCAAGCCTTGACGGACTACCCACAGATGTCCAACAAGTATATCCACACTTGGCAAAAGAAACCAAAGTAGTTCTTAATTAAAGGATTCAAAGGAGACCCACTTCACATCCAGCGATATATTCGGGATGCGGAAATTAGCTTTGTCTACTATCGTTACTCCAAGTTGTTGGATAGAGTCAAATCTTTTTAATCATCACAGTTCTTAAGGCCACTGAAAAGACATGGTACAATATGATTGATGTTCATATTAGCCAGGATACCGCTCTCTGAGTGGGTTACCTTCAACGCAAGCAACGAATTCCTTATTTGACCTAGTTTGCTAAAGCAACTCGAGTCCAGTTTTAGCCATCATTCAGATTGTGATCAAGCTCTTCAAGAATGGAATAATCTGGTCATGAAACCCGCAAATGTAGATAAGTTTTTTGATAACCTATTCAGGTAGCCACTAGGTTGCATTATTATGAGATTACCGTAAAGGTCAAAGCTCGCATTAGTATTATAGTTGATATACATTATGCCAGGAGCACTGAGAATTCCACACCCAGAAGCATCCATCGACTACGATTATTTTTTATGCTAGTAGAGGGGGTCGTAGTCCTTTTCCACATTGCTGTTTCCGTCACCACGATCCACCCCTTTCCCCTGGTCTCCAGAGGGCATGAAGCTGAATCTTCCCTTCCATCGACTATAGTCCGTTTTTGCAACCCCGGGTTTTCCACTGGCTATGGTTTCACTGTTTCCCACCAACTAGGTGGGTTTCTGCCAACTTGTAGTTACGTAACTGCCTCTCTTATTTGTGCAAAGATACAACTCCTTTGGTCAGAGGCTGCATTCTGCCTCTTGTCATTGACTTCTCTCTGCATGTATTCTTTTTCTAATCATTGTTGGGGCTCTATTAACTACACTCTAGTCCACCCATTTTCTTGCTGTGCCACAACCTGCCTTTGCAGGAGTTCGTCTCTTTGGTGGGCTAGGGCTTCAGCCAATTAGCGAACTAGGCCAAGATATACCTACCTTGTTGCACCGATGTTAGGGTAAAGTTAAGTACCTACTACTTTGTGGTACTCAACCCATTGTTCTTGAGCCCGTCACTTAGCAACGAGCTTCTTAGTGGTTGCTATTTGCAGGATGATCATCTTTGCAGCCAGCATCTCTAGCCCAATATGGACCTGCTTATGTTCTTCTCACATGATTTGTTCACCATATACAATTTAGTAAGCTTAGTGCTCTAGTTGGTCCGCCTGAATCAGGGCTTGACTAGACAGTTAATGGTATGCCAGATGCGTATTATCCAGTGATTTCCTTAGAGTTCAGTCAACAAAGCACATAGCTTGTCTAATAGGTTATGCCAAAATTTCCAGGGCTGGATTTCTTGCTTCAGGAGTTCTAGGAGTACTTGACTGGGTGCTAGAGGCTGACTTTCTTACTCCACTAGTGTGTGAGAGGTGGTAGCGAGCCAAAGTTAAGCTGGTCTGTCCGGGTGCATGGTTGCTTCCTATGAGGTATACTTCTTTGATATCAGATAAGGCCTTGTTCATATCCCCCCTGAGTTGTCGTCAGAACATTATATTGGAGCAGAGTGGGTGTATGCTGAATCCCCATGCAGAGTGGGTAAAGGATATGTTTGAGGAAAAGGCACTTAAGGTTCAACTTTCCTTACTGTGGTTGTTAATGAGTGGGTGTGACTGGATGGATAACCTGTAACATACTAAATAGATATCTGCGAAATCTTGTAGTTTTGAGATGGGTTTAGGGTAGGTAAACCAGGAGGGTTCGTAAGAGTATTGTAGGAACTTGATCTCCAGAAAGGAGGCGTATAGGATGGTGTCTATAGAGTATATAAAGTTTTGTGGAGGAGGTTCAAGATTAAACTTGACGAGGATTGTGGAATCAGCTATGAGCTCCTGTGATTCCACTGGTAGGACTTCGAAGTAGCCAATAGTCTTGTATTGAGACTTGTTAATAAGGAGAAATATCAATACATTATTAAGGGTAGTCGATTATAAGGACAAGCAAATCTGACTAAGCTTATAATATTTCTTCATAAACGTTGGGTGTCTAAGAAGGGTTGTAGGGAAAGTAATAAAGATTTTTGTGTAAAACCTATTATATTGATAATATCTCTCATCTGTTGCTTGATGATAGCAAAAGCTCGTGATTATTATTATTAATTCAGTTTTTGTTCATGTTTACGGTACAGAATCTACATGCAGCGCTCGCTATAGCAGTAAACAAACCTCCACCTCTGCCCTGACTCCGGAATGCTATAGAAAAACCGTAAGGGAACCCTGACCCAACCGGTGTAAAATACCATCCTAAGAAGCTGTCACGCAGTAATCTCAACCAGAGAGCCAACAAAATCAACATGCAAACAACTCCAAGCCCCGACAGTGAACTAGCCAAATACAACAAAGGAGAACACAAAACAAGAAAACCCCAACTCCTAAGACCGAAGTCAAACCAAAGGCCTAGGTACCAGACACACGTAGTTCCAGCTCCCATGATAAGCCAGCAAGGGCACAAAGTAGGAAGACATTCCTGTGGGCATATAGCCCAGCACCAAGAGTGGAAAGAGGCCCCCTCAGAGGAGGAACCTAAAGAAGTGAAGCCAGCTTGGTGCAGGGCCCAGTGCTGAGTCCAGAGGCCAGAGTGTCAGCCTGGGGGTGATAGTAAGGTACTAGCTTGGGGGGGCAGTAAGGTGCCGGCTAAATGAGCAGTAGGGTGCCAGCCGATCAACTATCAGGAGGTGAGGATGGAGTAGGGGTAGACCCATGGACCACCGGAATTGTGTGCGTAACCATCTAAGCAGTTCTCATCAAAGGGAGAGTGGGGGAATCGGTCATCACAGTGCCAAAGCAACTGTATGCCTGAAGAATGTTTCCCCCTACTGCAACCCTATGTCCTAGCCATATAGGGAGGTGAGAGGGAATTCCCGACCGCGCAAATGTCAAGTGAGGCAGAGCAAAAAGCTAAGCGAGGCAAAACAAAAGCGGGGAAAGGAGAGAAACCATCAACAAAGATGGCAGAAGAGGAGAGAGGAAACTCAAAGGGGTAGACCCTGATAAGCACGGAGAGGAGGGAATCATTAGGACAAATCCCCACCCCTTTGCATGGCTAGTTAGAGAGGTTGAGTCGAAACGAAAGTGGTGATGATTTCTCGTGGTGTTGAGATTTCAATCGCTGGGTGTGTCGAGGAGACGGAGGATGTAGCAAAAGCTCCTGAGGCACATTGATAATTATATCCCATGTCTGAGTCTTCGCAGACTACTTTAAACTATTATATTTTAATATACTTGCAAAGGTTTGTGTTATTTAATCCTAAGTGCAACACTAGTTTGACTCTGAGAATATGTTACCACTAGAACTGCTCGACACGTCAAAGCTCCTTTAATTCCTAATGGTGTGAACCATTTCGCTTTTGGAGATGTCTTTCCTTGTTGTGCCTCTTAAACTTGGGTAGTCCGTTATGGAATTTACCAAAAGTTTCCCCGAACTCAAATTGGCAATCTTGGTTGGTGATATATCAGGATACTACTTGCTTTCCCGCTGTCTTGGTGATGGCTTTCATGAAGACATACGACTTACTATTGTTCCAATACCGTATCGTATGGGTATGCCTCTTTATATCATCCTGTTCCGATAGGTCGCTAGACCAAGATTGGTATGTTTTAAGGGCGTAAGTGGTTCTCATATTTCACCTAGAGCCCACTCATTATATTCTCATTTGTGCGTCGAGTGCCCAATCCCCTACATTACATTCCGTCAGAGGCTAGTATTGAATAAGTCTCATCTCTGCAGACACTGATCCTGAGCACTAGATTCCTGCTACATTTAGTCATCCTAGTTTCCCTCTCCATATTCCCAGTAGACTGCATCCAATCGGATAAATACCGTCCATATATATGGTATTACAAGTGGGGCGCCAACTTTGAGAAATTCCCTAAAGGGACATTATTTACCTGAGGTGCTGCAGGTGAGGTGCGGGCCCCACAAGGGGGCCGTAGTGTTATTAGTAGTATCTATGCCCTATTTGCTTATGAATCCAGTACTGGATTCCAGTACCTTGTACCCATTTGCCTAACACAGATGATACATTGAACAGCAACCTTCCAGTCTCTCAGCATTAGTGATAACATCACCGCTGGACATACGGCTTTACTATAATTCTAGCATTGTGAAACCCTTTCTGACTTCCTATGATACTGCTGAGATAGCTATCTGATTCTCATCTGCACTTTCTTTCAATGGTTGGTCTTGGAGGCATAATAGATTGACCCTATTTTGCTGGAGGTTATCTTGCATAGTTGCAGGCATCTTAGTTTTCTTAGCACCTTTCTTACCTCTAGATAGTAAACGACCAACATGGGCAATGGGAGAACTGGGATAGCTTCAGGATAAAATTTAGGATACAGAAAGGTGTAGATTATGTATCCTTCTTATTGCTTATCAGGTGTGGTAATAATATACTCAGAATATATATGCCACCAGGTGCCATAAGCATGGTAGCCTGCTTGGACACTGATATATTTTCAGTCTGAAAAAATTGTAATAGCCAGTTGTCTGGCTTCGAGACACAAAAGTCGTAACTGGAACAACAATAGTTTCCATTAGCTGTATTTCAGCCAGGTCTGCAGCAATTATTTTCTGCAAAATGGGTATAGTAGAAAATAGTTTCTGTTTTGTAAAAGCAGTTTTCCATTATCTAACTTGCCGGTTGATATGTTGTTTACATTTTAACTGTATGACAGCAAATGTCAGAGAAGTACTGCATAGAGGTCAATTGGGTACTCTACCCAGCAGCCTGAAAATATGTTGTCAAAGCTGATTGGCCAACTCTTTCATCCATGTTTGCATTGATAAAAGGCTTTTGAATAGTGGTATTATTTAGGCATGTATGAATGTAGAACCTTGGTGAAAGGCGAATAACAAGATAGAGTTATGGGTAGCCAATTCGGTTCGCTTAGATTGCCTAGGTCATGCTCGTGTAATGAATGTCTGTAAACTATCTTGGAGCTAATTTGCCATAGAAGCAAAAAGGAATTAAGCTTCTTGATAGCAGAAAGAAATCTTTTATGACTTGATAACATGATCTATTTTTTAACTCTCAGCTCATTTGCTTGATGTCGCTTCACTACTAGGTTTGGTGATTTAACTTTTTTGATTATCTCATATATTTGCTGATAACATAGAGGAACCTGCATAGAGCTCTAGCTATGGCATAAGCCAATATTAATTCAAAACGTGCAAAAAAAAAGAAATAACCAAACGATTGCTCTGCTCTTAAGAGTAAGGAAAAATATAGGTAGAGAGGAAAAGGAGAGTAAAGCAAACTTTAGTCTAAGTGATTGCCAGAGTAAGAGAAATGGGCAGCGGTGATTGCTACATATATAGAATAAGGAGAATTGAGGGCGGTATGTAACAGAGACACACTTTTGGAAAATTGATCCCAAGATTGTGACCTCACCAAAGACTTAAAGTAAAGATCACGGAAGGTAAAGGTTTACATAATTGAATCAAAATGATCAAACTTAATATCGTTAAGGCAGAGCTTCATTCAATCCAAGTTCTTCTGGAGAGAATAGTGGGTTATCAGAGTAGAGTACCAATTGCGTTTATTTAAGTAAAATTATAAATGCTATCGACACACATTCCTAATCTGACCATAAATGAACATGCTCATTCACTCAGGGTATATTAATGCCGGACCTCCTCAGAGTAACCATCGTAGGTCTGCGGATGGTTAGGATAAGGACTGTCGATCAATTGAATTGGTTTTCTGCAATATATCTCAATTATGTCAGTAGGGGAGAAAAATATTTCACATCGAAGCCTTGTCAGTTGCCTATTCTCAGGTCGACATGGGACTCAAATCTCAGTTAAGACTCAGTAGGCCAATTACATTTTCGTTCATGCAAGTGTTATTATCATTTTGTCTACTTGGCCAATCGTCAATTTTCCAAATGACTCCATAGCTCACCTGCTGAGTGGTACTACTGTGTTGCCTAAAATGGATTCTACCAATAGACAATGGTTTATAGACCACCACAGCTGTGACAAGATTAAATTGTGCTCAGAGTGCTGTAGAAATGTCCCTATGTAATTGTAACCTACTCCCAAGTATCACGAGAATCCCAAAGGGACTCCAAAGATACTATTAGCATAGGGGGAGAAGCGTCTAATGATAGGTCTTCTCTAGACTAGGTAAAAGGCATAGAACTAATTGAGTCACTGATCAACATGTAGAAATAAAGATGGTAGTCCTGTAAGGCTTGAGAGTCCGAATCCTTAATGGATTGCAGGCTCTTTAAATACAATAGATTGTAGCTAGGAAAACTCTACAAAAGCGCAAACATCCTGTCCAACAACATGTTAACAGAGACAGCATAACAAAGTAACCAGATTCCGAAAACAGAGGCTTAAAAGCGACAGGATGGAGCTAACAAAACAAGTAAGGAATGCAAACAAGAAGGAACAAGAGATCGGTAATACTATACAAATCCAGTATGTATAGCAGCAGGATAGTGATACCCAAATGGATAAAAGCAAGGAGGGGAAGTGATAAGCAAAACAAGGAAAGAATAACCAGTTAGAAAGTCATAACCAAGTAGGAAGGGACAACCAAATAGTAGTGCTTATCAGGTATAAATCCAAATAAGTAATTACCAACTTCAAGACAGTAGTAAAGTAGAAACATAGTAGGATTCCGTTACATTCCCCTCAAAAGAAATAAAACCAACAAAATAATAAGGAACATCCTAAAGGGCTTAATGACCAACACACCTTTGGAGGATTCCTCTCAATTTCAAAACATATAAGTAAATCAGTAAACATATATCCATCACTGGTATCAGGACCTTACACCTTTATAAGCCCCATAGTAGCAAAGATAATACCATGAAGCAGTTAGTCTTCCGTCTCAGATTAATCCAAGGTGGTGAGCGTTATGCTAGTATCGGATTATCAGTAGTCTGAGGGTCGAAGCGGTTTCCAAAATAAGTTTGGGTCAAGATCATGGGAGAGGAGGGCATAGTTTGGTTTCTGAAGTGTCCAGGCAGAGAAAGTCTCGCGATAGCACCAAGGGAGTCTGAAAGGTATAGATTTATTGTAGGTATCGAACCAGAAGGATCCGGTGAGACTGCTGGCGCCTTCTAGGTTGTAGAAGGGTTCCCATGTTGCTTCAATTTTGTCATAGCCTTTCCAATGGATCAAGAACAGTCTCTTCCTGCGATAGATTCGATCTTTGAGTATCTTTTCAATTTCCCATTGCTCTTGTCCACTGGCATGGATGGTGACAGGCTCTTTGGATATTGATTCTGGTGTTCCTGGGAAGGCGAAGGGGTTGGGTCTCAGGTAAATGCGAAGATGGCTGCAATGGATCCATGGGTGGATTCCTGCTATCAGTGGGGGGAGTATGAGTTTGAAGTTGTTGTGTCTGTCAGGTCCTTTGCTCTTTGAGAATGGTTCTAACAAGGGTCTAACTAGTTTGTGATTTCGTCCAACCTTATAGACATAGGGTGCTGACTTGACGATAACTTAAGCTTCGTTAGGGATGATTGGGGGTGCATCCTTTCAGCTATTTTCGCAGGAGGTAATTTTGTCATACTCTGGCCTTTTTGAATGCATCTCTGGCAAATTCTTGATTCTTCATGATCTGTGAAGCAATCTCTTCTGCTGCAGGTACTGAAGTGGAGAGAACTCTGATGCTAGGGAGGATGTTTGGTAGTCTGCAAAAGGTGATTTCGTAGGGGAGGAGGTCTTTGCTATCGCTGTGAGCTACATTGATTGCAGTCTGGACATGAAGTATGTAGCGAACCTACTTGGTTCCTTTAAGGTTAACATAGTACCTAAGGCATTGGCGAAAGGTTTTAATTCTGCGCTCAGTCTGTCCATTTGTCGGATGATGGTAAGTTGTAGCCATGTTGAGATCAAAATTGAGATTCGCCATAAGCTGTGTCCAAAAGCATAAGGTAACCTTGGGGTCTCTGTCAGAGACTAGGGAGATAGGGAAACTATGAATAGAGAAGACTTGCTCAATGAGGGTGTGTGTTGTTTCGATGGCTGTGATATTCTGGCAGACTGGTTCGAGGTAGGTAAAGCCACTGAGCCGATCCAGGACAAATATAATGAATTCAAGCTAGGAATCACTAGGGAACGGTCCTGCTAAGTCAATTGCATGGGACGAGAATAGCTGTCTGGGGACAGGGAGGGGAGCGACCAATCCTTCAGGGACAGTTAGGGTCGCAAGTTGAGTTGGCATAGGGGGCATCTGCGAACATAGTCTTTAAAATCGTTCCTCATGGAGAGCTTGTAGAAGTGTCTTGAAGCATATTCAAGACATATCTGCCAACGCATATGTGTCATTTGTTCATGGGTAATGCGCACAATATCACTTCTGATATTAGCACCTTGATAGCTTGGTTCATAGGGGACCCAAAGACAGTCTCTACTATCATCCTTCCCCTTTCTGATGAGAACTCCATGATGTAAGAGCAGTCATGGTGGTCGATAGCCTTGGTAACTACCTCAAGGGAGGGTCATTCTGGGTAGCATTTCGAATGCCGGAATACCACTTTCCTTGCATGTAGTTGGTAAGCTGAAAGGTGCGAAGGTCAAGCTATTAAGAGAGATGATTAAAGAAACAGTCCTCTTAATCAACAGGTGCATCTGGGGTAGGTAGGATCCATCCTTGGTCGATATCCGGTATTTCTCTATCTTTTCGCTTATCAATAACTGTATGAAAGACTGGGTAGCCATCATCATCGTGGAGGGGAGGAGGCACAGCCCATATGTGTTTTGCTCTGTGCTTGGTATGCTGAGGTGAAACAAAGTTGGAGGAGAGTCGAGGGGCAAGGGTCCAGGAATATCACGAGATCTTAAGGGGAAGTATTCTGTCTTCTTTTCATTCATGTGGGTTTGGCATTCGTCCCAGATACTGGCAGTCCAGTGCATGGCTCTGTGTCTATTAGATTCAAGAAATCAGTCTAGTTCATTGACTGGGGGTCGAGGAGAAACTGGGGTCGGCTGAGGGTCAGGGTAGGTAGATGTGCTGCTGGGGGCGATATTTCCGTAGGTGGTTACCTGAAGGGATTCCAGTTGGGTGATAGAATCATGGATTCGTTTAAAGCAGTTATTGATAGTATCTGGATGCAGTGTTTAGTCCATATCTCCTGGAGTATTGTTAATTCTAACCGCAAGGCCAGACATTTGAGCTTTAGCCCGCTTAATAAGTACTGTGGTATGGGATGGCTCTTGTGGGTTGCTGAGATAGCAGGAGGTCTCGACGATTTCACAATCTTGAATGACATTGGCTGGAAGCACCTGGGTATCTGCTGCTTTATCTATAGCTTGTTCAACAGAATCTGAGTAGTGACTCGCTTTTTAGAAGCTGGAGGGGTTTTAGCTGGTGCCATGATGTGAGTTCCACATGGGGTAGTATTCAGGAGTAAGAATGCGAGAGGGTACTTAAAGAGTAAGGGCAGAAGAAGGGTTTAAGGCATGGGCAATGTTGAGATAGGGTTATTATGCACTGTTCATGGTGGAGAAAGGGGTCTTTATAGGCTTCTTCTCTGTAGGGTCTTTGAGTATTTAGCCTTCTTCAGCTGTGTGTCTTTATAAATCCTTGATAGTGCATCTGCAACGACACTGTCTGTGATAGGTCTGTGTATGATATCGAAACCAGAAGATTGTAGGATCATGCGCTATCTGGTCTGGCGGTAAAGTCAGTCAGTCAGTTTCAGGCCAAAGGATACTACCTTGTTGTCAGACACAACAGTGAACTTGGTGCCATATAGAATCGCATGGAATGCCTCAATGGCATCCACAATCGCCAAAATTTACAATTCAAGGTAAGGGTAGTGCAGCTGTCTTGTAGCAAACTTTCTGCTGTGGAATGCTTCTGGGTATGCTTTCTCAGTTCAGGGTCCTTGGCCAACCCATGCTACTGATCCAACCTTAGAGGCGTCAGTAATAAGGTATATTGTATCAGCTGATCTCTCATATGAGAAGGGGCAGAGCGGAATCGTCTCCTTGGGCAGGTGCTTAACCTGTTTGAAAGCTTCCTCATGCAGGGGTCGTCATTAATCCTTATCTTGGGAAATCAGTTCCGAGAGTGGGGCAGTGGTAGAGGCAAGGTGTAGGAGGAATTGTGCATGATATATCACAACTCCAATAAAAGTCTGAACATCCTTTTTCGATTTTGGTATAGGCCAGTCTTGAATGGATGGAATTTTTTAAGGGTTTTCATGAATACCTCACTCATCTATAACATGACCTAGGAGCGAGAGCTAGGTGGCGAAGAATTTGCACTTGGCTGGCGATGCTTTGATTTGGTGCTGCTTCTGCCTTCTTGAGACTAATCTGATATGCGAAATATGGTCATCAACTGTTTCTGAGGAGATTGTAAGGTCATCCATGTATGCCTAAACTAATTTTCCAATAAATCCATCTAGGACAAACTCTATAACTCTCATAGCTGTAGCAGGGGCCTTGGCATCTCCTTGCAGCATAACTCTGCATGCAAAGGAGCCAAAGGGTGTCTTGATGGTGTTATATTTCTCATCGCTGGAGAGAACTCGAATTTGGAAGTACCAATTGGCAAGGTCTATGGTGGATCTGAATTTTGCTCTAGCAACAGTTCAGAGTATCATGGCTTGGTTGGGAATCACTCCATGATCCTTGATAGTAATATCGTTTCTGGGGACAAGGTCTGCAAGTAGTGTCATTTCCCTATTGGGTGTAAACTTTGTGAATTTGTTGACTGGGTTGTGGGCCTCCCTTGGGTAAATGATTACTTTGGCTTTCCAGTCTTCGATTCATTCCCTGTATGCTGGCATGACCCTATCAGGGAATGTGAAGAATCTCGGATGATTGTCCGATATTGTATCTTTGAGCTGAATGTGGTGGTTGAGATCTCTCAAGGGTGGTAATTCCGGTATTTTATTGCCTGTGAATACTGTAGGAAACTCAGAAATAAAGTCAGGAGAATCTGCTTCCTTCATTGCTGAAAATCGTGCATGGGTTACTTTCAGGCAAATCAAGGTGATTCCTTTTCCAGGGAAGGTGATAATAGATTTTCGGCAATCTATTACTGCATGGTGTGCAGTAAGGTAAGGTATGTGTAAGAAGATATCATATTTGTCCAGGGAACAGACTAAGGGTTCAGAGATATCGCCGCTTTCCTTGTCAATCTGTATGATAGGCTTTGCAACATAGTTGATTGTTGAGCGTGATCCTTTAATTGCCACCTTCAGGTTGATATGAGTCTCGAGGTCTCTGGTAGGGATTTGGTGGGTAGTGACAAACCTTACTTATACCTGTATCAAGTTGTCTCCTGTGGTTCGTGTATTGAATAGTGCCTTTGCTTGGTGGCCATAGACTGTGATGTACGCTTCGTAGGCTTGGGATTGAGTTCCACTAGGTCCTGCATGGTTTGTGGTAACTGTGACTGATTCCTTTCCTTTGAGATCGTCTTCATGGGTGTGGTATGTTCTCCTGACATTCTGGGGTCTCCTGGTTCCGCCAGGGCCTCCATTTCCTGGCAGCTAGATGCTCCTAAGCTTCTCCTTCTCAAAACAACTATCGTAGTAGTGTCTATGTATTCGACAATAGTAACACTCATTGTCTCTTCTGCGCCGATCTTTCTCAGCCTGAGATGCACTTGGATGGTGAGAGGTATTGTTCGGGAACCTTGGTTGATTTCGCAGGGTGTTATTCTGGGGGTACTTGAGTGCTTGTTGGGAAACTGCATTGGAGGTTGCATTTCCTTGACAATTTCCATATAGTCCTGTAGAGTAGGCAATTACCTCTCGCTTTTCCGCTATCTCCACTAGCTGGTCAAAAAAGGTGTCTGAAGTGATGTGTGGTTTCACATCTTGCAGGATCTTAATATCCATTACATCTAGGAGGCACGGCTTCGCTGAATAGTATGAAATAGTTCCCTGGGGGAGACAGTCAGGCAAGGTTTCTAGCCTGCTTACATATCAAGAATCTATGGTGTTTTTCCGCCAGTAGTTTGCTTGACTTGTTGCCACTTTTCATAGATGGTATCAGTGGATGTGAAAGGAAAGATGTAGGCTTGGAAATTTTCTTCGAGTCCAGACACTGTGTGGTCTCCTTTGGATGCGTTTATTGGGTGAATTTATCAAGCGCTTTTTCTCTGCAATAGGCACTATAGTATTGCAGGGCATCTGGGGCATCATCAGTTATGCCAAAACTGGAGATTTATCGATGGACTGTGTTGAACCATGAGTTGATTCTCAATAGGTCTCGATCTTTTCCTTCTGCTGTAAATGTTAATGCTGCAGGCCATTTAGGACGATTATTTCCCTCTGGGGGGGCTGACTTGGCCATGGGTGCTGGGCTTGGATTGCTTGGTGGTCTTGGTAGACTAGGTTAAGCGTCAGGTGCAGGGCTTGGTTCTCTGTGTTGTCTTGGTAGACTGGGTGGTCTTGGTGGCAAACTGGGGGTGCTGGTCCTGGAGGGTCCTCTGAACTGGAATCTGATTCTGATTCTTAGCTTGGTTGTCTCTTGAATTTGACTTCTTGGTGTAGCAGTTATTGGACTTGTTCTTGGACTAGGACTTGGTCTTGGTCTTGGTGTGGGGCTAGGGGTTGGTCTTGGTCATCTTCTTCGCTGCTGCTTCTATCTACTAAAGATAGATCAGAATACACAAATGTTGGTACAGGAGGTGGTACCGGTGCTTGGCTTTAGGGTCTTGAGAAGGATGCTACCGATCCTCTAGTGAAGTGCCTTCTGGTATCTCATGGAAGCGAAATGGTTGCTAGCTAGGGTGAGATGGTCTCACTAGGAGTCCACTCAAGGCCTTCTTGGAAACTGGGAGGTGTACTACTACTGCAGGGTCAAGGTAGGTGAAGGGTGATCTGTCCTCTGCTGAAGATCAAAGATATACTTGAGTCTAGGTCAAAAAATGTAACCTACTCCCAAGTATCTTGAGAATCCCAAAGGGACTCTGAAGATACTATTAGTATAGGGGGAGAAGCGTCGATGGATAAGTCTTCAATAGACCAGGTAAAAGGTATGGAACTAATAGAGTGACCGTTCAACTTGTAATATTAAAGATTATAGTCCTGTGAGGCTTGAAAGTCCGAATCCTTAAGGGATTGCTGGCTCTTTAAATACAAAAGATTGTACCTAGGAAAACTAAACAAAAGTGCAAACATCCTGTCCAACAACATGCTAACTGAGGCAGCATAATAAGGTAACCATATTTGGAAAACAGAGGCTCAATACCCACAGATAGAGCTAACAAAACAATTAATGGAATGCAAACAAGAAGGAACTAGAGATCACTAATACTATACAAATCCAGAAGGTATAGTAGGAGGATAGCAATAGCCAAATAGGTAAAAGCAAGTAGGGATAGTGATAAGCGAAACAACGAAAGAATAACCAGTTAGGAAGTCATAACCAAGTAGGAAGGGACAACCAAATAGTAGTGCTTATCAGGTATAAACCCAAATAAGTAATAACCAACTTCAAGTAAATAGTAATAGTAGAAACATAGTAGGATTCTGTTACAGTAATGGTATAGTTCCGCAGCTAGGTTGCCTTATAGCATTAGAGTTTATTCTGATGAACTTCCATGCATCCCTGACGCTGAGACAGTTACTCCGATTGCCTCCCAGAGCTGCCATAGGTATGGCAGGTACCTAGGGTATCCCCTGAGTACTGCAGGATGTCTAATAAAGCAACTTGAACGGGTCTGCCGTTACCCACCTGTATATATACCCTACAGGCGGCATCTGGTTGGATGGACGGTGCTGACATATACGGTATAACCCGACTACATTCAATCACAAAGTTTTATTATGCTTTTTGTAACTGTCACCCTGTCCCACCCGTCCCAAGGGGCGAATGTGGGATTCCGCAAGTGGTTGTTGGACTTTCAGAAACCACACCCGGACATTCTAGTTAACTGCAGTGAAGTTTTGCGGTTTGTGTAATATTATAGTCGGGTAGCTTGAGTTCCTCCATTTTGTACTATCTTCATAGGTAGGGTAACTGGTTCCTATCATTGTGCAAATCTCTGCAGAAATCCTCATAGTGCCAACTTACATCATCAGCTAGTCCTTTGTAACTACTTTATTGTATACATTGGTCTGTATCACAATGATACACTTTGGAACGCAAGGGCAGGATACAGGGCAGCATCTATCCATCTTACCATGTTTTCTTTGAACCTTTTGGTTACCCTGCCTAGCTAGTTAACCTGTCTAACACATAGGGCAGTTTACCCAGTGTAAATTGGTTATTCTACAGAACTATGCTACTGGATTACCCTACCTGACTTGACTCCAGGGTTACCCGGCCTCAGTGTTGATCCAGGTTACCCTGCCTAACATGGTTACCCTACCAACTAAGTACCTAGGTAACATTCTTAGCCTAAGTACCTCATATTGTCAAGATACTGTTCTGTGCTATGATACTATTCCTTACTATTGCCATCCAGTGCCTCTAGTGGGGCTGATGTCCTGTATACAATACCACCCAATATGTAGGACCGTTACACTACTCCACTATTCTACAAATCTTTCCTCATACTTAGCCCTTTGGTGTCAAGGGTCTGTCTTCCTGCAAGTACTTCACGTGAGTACTAGTTCATATTTGGTTATGCCTTGATTTAGCGGGATACCGATAATGTAATAGAAACAATACCTCTAAGTCCGTTGTTTCCAACATCTGGAATGATTCGAATCAGTTTTTTCTAAACGCATATCATTCCCATGAGGTTAAGTATTATACGAACCTGTGTGTGAACTTAGATTTTGCACTTTTATAACACCAGCTAACAACTATGACTTCTGCTATATAGCTCGGCTCTGAGTCTACAATATCTGTGACCATTACCTCCTTCGCGCTTCTGCCACTTAGGTCTACGTGATAAGGTTCCACAAGTCAGACCTTGAAAACCAGGGTGGATGGTCCGTAACGTCGACAGTTCCAGCCCATATGTACATGTTCCTGTTTTTTCGCTTGACTAGGAACAAACTGAACCTTATATAGTTAAGTTTTTCCATAAGTCACTTTGTGCGAATATTGAGTCTCTCTATAATAACTCCTTCTTCTATCTTTGATATACCTTGGACCACATCTTCTATGGTGACATACTCCGTAGATGGCAGACAGTTCTGGTCATGCCACTTCCTTTGCCGCTCCTGTAACTAGTGCAAAGTCTCTTATATATCTGGCCATAAACTATCCAACTCCTTGACCACCAGATCGCTGTTCTGGTGTATGCTTTGTTGTACAGATACGGCCCCAGACCAATGCGTCCAATGGACAAGTCCACTGTTCGCCTCAAAGGGGAATACCTTATCCTACCCGGAAACTTCTGTATTGTATGCATGTTCCACTAGTGGCAACAATGCAGCCTAATCGTCCTACTTGTCTGAACACTAAATTCTTAGATATTATTCCAGTGTCTGATTAAGCCTTTCAGTTTGCCCATCATTCTCCGCAGGGAAAGCTGTCGTGATATTGAGTTGACTTATACTAAATCTAAGAGACTTATCCAAAACTTAGATGTGAAACAGGTATCACGCCAGAAATGATAGATTCTGGGAGCCCATGCAATCGCAATACTTCTCTGAAAAAATAAGAGCCAGTTTATTAATATACAACTGAGTGGCCAGTAGGATAATGTGAGCCATCTTTGAAAATCTATCCACAATCACCCATATCATTGTACACCCCTCTGACACTGGTAAGGCTACAATGAAGTCCATACATATTGCGTTCCATAGCCTTATGCAAACCTCAACCAATTGGAGCAACCCAAATTTCTTTTACCATATGGTCTTACTTCGTTGACATATATCACAGGTACCAATGTATTCTGTTGCTAGATTGTCCATATTAGTACAATAAAAGTTTGCTTTTACTTGCATGATGATCTTATATTTTCCATAGTCTCCTGCAACGTGTGAATCATATTCTGCATCCTTGATTGTGCACTTTGAGATCTCATCATTAGGGACATACTATTGGGCCTTGTAGTTGAGCAGACCATTCAATACCTCTGACTTGGCGTGAACAGTTGATTCCTTATGTGCCGCCGCGTTGAGGACTGCAAGGTATGCTTGGTCTTTTTCTGACACTTTCTTTAGTGCTTGTAAAAAGTCTAACTGCAAGCGAGAACCCTCGCAGGTCGGATGAATTTGGGGAGGCAGGAGGTTGAGTTCCAGTTGAACGCACCATTGCTGGGGACGAAAAAATGTTTCAGCTAAAGGATCACTTCCCCCTTACTGGCGGTAGTCCTTCTGCCATTTCAATCCATCTACCTTCTCATTCAGCCAACCTTCTTGGTAAACCACCTTGAAGATAAACAGCAGGAGGAACTCTGCCTAGTGGGGCTGCCTACGCTTCAAGACCTTGATACTATTAAAGTACTTCAAATTTCATGATCTGTATATAATGTAATCTAGGGTGTTATGGATCAACACCTAGTCCTGGGTTAGATATATTTATTAGGAAACACCTCCAGTAATGTCAACCAGTCAACCAGAAACACTCTATTTACTCTCAAATTGTAATCACAGTATTACAGATTTATTTAGATCAAGTCAGTATTCTTTTATTTTGAGAAAGTACTAAGATAAAAGACAAAGGATACAAAGTGTAAGATACTAAACAGTTACTTTTAATCAAAAATATATTTATCATCAACTATGTTATAGTTGATTTGATGTGATGTAGAGTGGCGGAGATGTCTAGTAGTGGTCCTATGGGCCTTATTTTGTTGATTTTCCTGGTTGAAAATGTGAACTATAAAACCTTAAGTATGGTAAATTTGACCTACATTTTGAACAACTATGTCATCATCACTATCTTCATTTCCATCATCACCAGGACCTTCTGACTCCTCTAACTCATCATCAGCATTACTAATGACCACTTGCCTAGATGTCACGATTGGTGACTAAGCCAGGCAGGATTTCACATGACTCATAGTTATGAGTCATAAGGCGGTTAGATTTCGCACCATGCCTCAGTAATAGTCATGGGGTCTCACATGATGCACACTATTGCAATCATGTTATATTGTAATTGGTTGATCGTGCGCATGACCCACATTGGTGAGTCATATGAGGTAATTATTCTCGCACATGACTCATATTATGAGTCATAGGTTTCGCACATGTGACCACTTTAGGACACATGACTTGTTTTCTGAGTTTTCATTGGTTGGGGACTCTGCACAGTTGACTCATGGGGGTCAGCTGATAGATTTCATAGTAAGACTCAATATGAGTCATGCCGAAAGTGTGACTCATAGGTATGAGTCAGCTGGGTTAGGGTAGAAGGAAGAGTTCCTATATAAGGACCTCTAGGCGGCCTGTAGTTAGGACTCGCTTCGCTTCCCCTATTTTCCTGCCCCTACATTTTTCACAACCACCTCAAAAGTGTACTCGGTTCCTACCATCCAACCCACACCTCCCCTAGCTTACGTCCCTGCGTTCCCTAAGCATGCTCATGGCGCAAGCCGGTTCCCCTCCTCCTCTTCTCTTCGCTTTCCCCCCCTGCACCTCCCTCAGCCACTGCATCCACAGTGGACATCCCCCCCTATCTCAGGTTCCTCTCATCCTTACTTGACGAAAGCAAGGAAGTCATCAACTTCTCCTCCTCTCAGGTCTCCACCATCTCTCCCTCAGGCCTCGATGACCTCTCCACTCGCAAGATCACCTTGATCCCGGTCCTCTGTGGCGCCCTTCGTGCAATCTCAGCCCTTGGCGCCAAGCTTGACTCCCTCTCCTCTGCAGTCGCACTTCCCAGTGCCAGCTTATCCAACTCCACACGAAAATGCTGACCCTGTAGCCCCCAGCCTGGCCTCAATCCGTTTTGAGCTTCGTGTTCTGGCCCACCGTGTCACTCTTAGATCTGCCCCCGCCACCACCACCACTCCTCCTACCATCGCTCCCCCTCCTGGCATAGCCCAGAGGCGCCCTGCGCCCATCTACCCTTCCTCCCCCACCTCCTACCCCTGCCTCTGCAGGCACCCCCCTAGTAATCCCTTGATTTTCTGGTGATCTGTTCTGCGACTGTGATACCTCTACCCCCTCCTATGCCCAAATCGTAGTATACAGAAGGAATAGGAGACAGTCCCTAACTAGTCCTCCCTCTGCAGCCAACATTGCGGCTACTGCTGCTAACCAAGCCACCACGGCCTCCTCCAATTCTGGCTCCCCCTCCAAGCACTAACACCACCTCCTTAACCCCTGGTCACCACCGCAGCTCACCAATTCTTCGCCCCCCTTTCATCACCAGCTATCCACCCCGATGCTGCTGTCATCGCTGGCCTTCTCCCCGACCTGGTAGCCTCAGGACACGTCAATGCCAACTCTGCCCTTCCCCTTGGTATCAAGGCCTTGGTCAATGACTGGGGCTCAGTCTCTCTAACTGGCCTGGATGGCCAGGTTCCTGCCCTCCCTTACGCCCCATACATTGAGGCCTTCACCAGGCGCCTCAACCAATCCTTCCCAGTCAGCGACAATCCTTGGCTCTCCTTCAGCCCGACTCCTACAACTGTTCAGATTGCGATCAACTCTGTTCCCTCCGCATACCTCCCCAAGAATGGTAATGACCTCTTCTCCCGCCACTCAAGGTCGGTTCTCAACTCCAACGGTGTTCCTATCCTGTCTGCTAGGTTCCTCAATAGGGACCCGGCCTCACGCCTCAAACACTCTTGCTCGCTAGTTATTACTATCACCCCTGAGCATGCCTCGTCCCTCCTACCACATGTCCCCCTTTTCTTATCCAACAGGTGGTCTGAAAGGGCGTTGTCCTCCTCTCCCTACACACAATACCACAACCGCAGGGCCTGTGGTCATGTGGCCCCACGATACAAAACACGCGACCCAGTCTGCCCCTTCTGCTCTCTCCATCACACGAGAGCTAACCATAGTTGCTCCATTCCCTCATGTCCTAAGCAGGGCATCACCAAAGCTGTGCTTAGCTGCTGCCTGACCTGTCCCCCCCACTGCCCAAACTGCGATGGGGTCACTCCACCCGTGATCGGGACTACCAATCTAGACCAAGTCCTCCCCCCCCAGCTCTGGCTCCCAACAACCCACTCCAGATGATGACGAGATGGACGTATTGCCAGATCTTCGCCCTGGCTCTACAACAGCCTCCTGGCCCTCGACACCTCCTCCAGGTCCTTTATATCCTGCCGTTGACCTAACCACCCCAGGCCCATGAGGCCTGTTCAGTCTGCCCCTGGCATGTCTAGATCCTCCTCACGGCATGGTGCCCCACCCACCCAGGTGGCGCCCAGCCCCTCTCCAGCCCCCCGTGACCCTATTGGCACTGCCCACTAATGGATTACACAACTATCCCACCCACGTATGAGGCCCCTAGGGCCTCGTCCTTTCTCTCCCTTGCTCCACACAACTGCCTGGGTAGCAGGGATATGTTTTTTTACCATTTTTAATTCTTTAGTTGAACTTTCCGTTGTTGTTTCCCTGGTCTGTATCCAGGACCCCCCTGTCTTTCAAGGTCGTGTCCGCAGTTTTTTGGGTTTCAAGTCCTTCTCCCCTCCCTGCTCCTCCCCTAAAATGCCACGTGTGGCTAGTTATGTTTCTTCTTCCATACTTTCTATGAGTGTCATACTTCCCGATTTCTTTGGGAGATCTGACACTATGGGTCTTAATTTTTTCCTGATGGATGAACTGTGGGGTTTTTCCTTTTCACGCCTCTAGGTACTGAACTCATTTTCACTCCCCAGCATGACCTCCTCCTCGCGTACTATTTCTCCTCTTGAATTGTTTCCCCTGGATGGGTTTCCTACTCTCTTCCTAGGCGATTTCAACATTCACCACCCCTCCTGTAACCTATTATGGGTCCACTCTCCTACTGAGTTTGTGGTTTCCTTTTCTTACATCTCAAGAGCAGCTGAGCTTGGCTACCTGCTCTTGAATACCTCAGGGGTCTTCACCTGCTTCCCTATGGGCAACGGGGGCAGGCCCTCTGTTTTGGATCTTTCCTTTGCTTCTGCGGGTTTATTTCCATTTTTCTCCTCTTGGAGCACACCTCTCCCTTCGTCTGGCTAAGATAATGTTCCCATTTTGCTCTCCTTTAGGCATCCTAAGGACTGACAACTACCTCCCCTGCCCAACTTGGCCCTGACTGACTGGGCCGCCCTCTCGCCCATACTTGAGGAGCTGACAGTCCCTGACGCCCCCCGCCTCGCCACGTCTTCTTCTCTCTCCTCATGGTTCGATACAAACTTTGGTCACATTCTGTCCTTACTCCGTAACCACACACCCCTCTTGCGTCCATGGCCCAGGGCCAAACCCTAATGGTCACTCCTCATCTCTCCAGTTAGGAAAGAACACCACAGCGCAGCTCGCAAAGCCCGCTCTACCTGTTCTAACAGTTGCATCTCTGATGCTAGGCTTGCCCGCCTTGGCTACTTCAAAGCCATAAAGAGTGTAAAAAAGGCCCACAGGACATCCCTCCTCTTGAACGCCACTCCCTACTCCCTCTGGGCCACCATGCAACTAGCCCTAGTTTCTCTCACAACTCGCTTCCCTACCCTCCCCGGGGCCAACACTCCAGACTCCATTAACAGTACTCTCCTCAACTACTTCTTTCCACCTTGTCCCTCCCTGCGCGCCCCCTCCAGCCTCGGCCCCTTCTCCGATGCACCTGAGCTGTCCTCAGACGAGATATCAGCAGCCCTCCGAGCCTCCTCATCATCCTCTGCTCCAGGTCCTAATACCGTCCCATATGGTGTATGGAAAGTGGTCCACCGCACCACCCCTTCCTGATTGGTCGCCCTCCTCTCTCCTCTGCTCCTCCATGGGTTCCACCCTCCCTCCCTTAAAAAGGCCAACGGAGTAGTCCTGGACAAGCCAAGAAAGCCGTCCTACGACACTGCGGCCTCCTTTAGGGTCATCGTCCATCTCGCGAAAATCTCCTAGGCTCTTGTGAGAATTCTCACCTACCGCCTCGCCCTCATCGCAAGGCCCTGTGGTCTCCTGAGTCCTAAACAATGTGGCTCCCTTGCGGGCCTTTCCTCCTTTAACGCCCTCGCTACCCTTGCCCATACAGTACGCACCCTTCACCACCCTGCCCTACGCGTCTCCACCCTGTTCCTTGACATCCAAGGGGGTTTTGACAAGGTGGATCCCCACTTTCTCTCCTCTGTACTCAGGAAAAAGGGAGTCAACCTCTACCTTATCTCCTGGGTCCGGTCCTTCCTAACTGGCCACACCTGTCGTCTTCTCTTCCTGGGCTCCCCTGGAACTTTTTCTTCCATTTCTTTCGTCACCCCTCTGGGGTCTCCTGTATCTCACTTGCTTTTTGTTATTTATATTTCTTCCCTTCATTTCTCCCTTCCCAGTGGCCTCATACTCTCCTATGTTGATGACTTTTCATTGACTGTACCATCTTCTTCTTATCGCCGCAATGTTCAGCTACCTCAAGCAGCCTTTTCCAGGATCAAGTGTCGCGGAGCACCGTGCAATGTCCTCTTTTCAGTGCCCAAGACAGACCTCATTAACTGGAGATCCAAGAACCAGCGTGGCTCCCCTTGCATTGTCCCCATACACTTGGATGGGCAGGTCTTCCATCCCACCAGCTCCCTCAGGTGGCTGGGTTTCAGGCTCACCCCATCCCTCTCCACATCAACACACTTCTCCAAACGACTTGCCCTCGCTCTAGGCACCTTTTCCAGTGTCCGCAGGCTTTCCCCACTGGGGGCAGGGCTCTCCCCCCACCTCTGCCACCGCCTTGATGTCTCCCTCCTCCTCCCCATCTTCACCTATGGGCAGACCTCTTCATACCCTCCCGCGGAATGCTACGGCACATGGACGTCTTCTGACACCAGATCCAGAGATGGGTTACCAATTGCTTCCACTCTACCAGACTCACTGTCCTCTATCTTTAAAGCTGACTCCCTCCTATCTGCCTCCTCTGAGCCCATCGCCGCAGGCTTGCTGCGCTCAGACTGGCATGTGCCCCACCCACTGTCAACCCAGCCGCAGGGCAGCTCCCACTGTACTTTCCCTCCCTCCGGCAATCTCGCGCCCCGGACTCGTGGCGTCACCTCACCCGGCGCCTCCAGCCCAATGTCAATCCTCTCCACAGGAAAACTGCCCCTCCCTCTCCGCCGGTCTGCACCCTCCTCCCCGTGGATGCATTGGCCCACCTCATCCTGCCTATTCTGGGATCATTGTCTTTCGCCCCCTTGCCATGTGCAGATCTCACACCTCTCTGTCCTCCTCCTCCCCCACTCCCTGCCTTGCGCGCCGCCTATACAGGCCTTAGGAGGCGGGCGTACCAGATCCTTATCAACCACTGGGGAGAGGCCTGCCCTCCCCCACACTACTACCCCTACAAACTGGCACTGTGCACCCACCCTTTCATGGGCCTCAGCAAGTTCATGGCGGGCCGCATTCTCCAAATGCGTGCCCACAAGAGCTACCTAGCCCTTTATACCTCCTGGGCCTCTGAAGGGGAGTCCATCCTTTGTCCGTGATGCTGGGATTCCGACGAAGACTTCCAGCACGCCACACTCACAAGCAAGGCCACCGCAGATGCCCGCAGACGCCAGCTCCTAGGTGTCCTGGGGATAGGCGCGGACGACCCCATCTGGTCTTCTATACCACGTCTCCTGAACCTGGTCGCCTATTTACAACAGAAGCAGGTTGGCTTCCCCCCTGACATGCTGCTGTCCTATCCCACTTCTCCGCCTCCTTTGGTCGCCCCCACCCCCCTAGGGTCTCCTGCCCACCCGCTTTTTTCCTTCCCATGTTCTTAGAACCCTTGCTATTTTCCTTACTTGAAGGGTTAGTTTTTGTATATCTCCTAGGCTGGTTTCTTCCTTACTTGAATTTAGTGTACATGGTGTATGGACAGTTACCTGCCCCGTAAGAGCTTTATATGCCGTTGGTTTGTTTGATTTTTGTTTTTTGGAATTAGGGTTTTGTTTATGCTATAGCTAGAACTGCATGCAAGTTCTTGTACCTTAACAACAAATGTACGATATAAAAAAAAAAAAAAAAAAAAAAAAAAAAAAAAAAAAGAAAAAGCGTCCTGTAGTTAGGACTCTTCACGCAACCATCTAAGTTCTTTGCTATGCAATTACTTTGCCTCTTTACCCTCCCGCTCCTCAATTGGAGTTGAACAATAGGAACTATAGGGTTTTGACTATCAGCTTGACGTAGGCATAGGCCTAAGAACAATAGTGGATCTTCGCCTAGTACTAGTTGTTACAATAGTACTCCTACCTTCGTGGCTGAGATTAGCGCCACACCTGGTACTGTACTATAACGACAGCCCGGTTATCTTCATCCTGCCTACAGAGAAGTGGTTACCCGTTGCAAGCCAACTGACAGCATAGGATAGAAAGATTTGGTTGCGTCACCTAAGCAACACCTACCTACAAAATGCCGGACTTTACAGACAACGACATCGACCTTACCGATGAGAAATCGATACCTCAACACTTGGTCTAGCACTCAGACAAGCACTCAACACAAACCTATTCAGAAGTCAGTCACAAAGGACTACAAGCCCTGTCACACCTGAACCTGCCTCACCAGCAGGATATATAGAACCCGAAACACCCAGACCAGCAAGAATATCTTCTCCTGGACCAGCAAACGAAGGGGTTGGAGCAGCAATTCAACTACCAAAGTTCACAACTGCACAGTTCCTAGGAATCCTGAACCTGATCAACAATCAGTGAGAAATAACCAATAACCGGATCAAGGTTGATAAACCCACTATCTTCCATGGAATAAGGACCAAACTACGACACTTCATAGAATAATGCCATTTATATTTTGAAGCAACACGGGAAACACGACATATAGAACGCATTACCTACCTTAAAAGCCTGCTAAGGGACACAGCAGCAAGCTGGATAACTCCATTTGATGAAAGGGCACAAAATAGAGACCTGGACTACCTATATAAAATTCACTGCAACCCTCAAAGACCAGTTTGGGTATGTGGACGCAGAAAATGCAGTGAGGACTAAGCTCGACCACCTAGGGCAAGGCAAAAAACCAGTTAGTGAATACTGTAATGACTTCTGACTAATAGCCACGGAGGTTAATGAGGATGATGGAACGTTGAGAAGACCTTTCCTTAGAGGAATTAACTGAACGGTCCAAGACGCATGGGCAGTAGACCACATGGTGGCCACAAATGTCTATGCCCTTGCGGCATGGGCAATTGAGAAAGAAACTCGGATGAATATGATCAAACACCTTCAAGGAAACAACAGCACCTTTATCCGACAACCAGAAACGCCCAGAAATGATAATGGAACCTGGAGATGGGGCAACAATACAGACACTCGCGGAGACCCCATGGACCTGGATGCGACCAAAAGACGACCCCGACTGTACCTCTCATTACCAGAATTTCCAAGAAGAAGGGACTACAACCTATGCATGGGATGCGCCAGGCCAGGGCCCAGATTCAGTGACTGACGAAAAGCAAGAGATGAGAAGGACTATACCTGGCAGTTTAACAGTAAGACTAACAATAACCCCTGGAAACCACGAACCAATCTGCGTGAAATCGAGACCAGAGAAACACCTGACGAGTCGGGAAATGAAGAAAGTCCCAAGTAAGAGATGGGCTGCGTGTCAAGACAACCAAAACTATCGGAGTCGGCAACATCTACATGGTACTCAGAAACACGGAAACATTGGAATAATAAAAAGACTATACCATGGTCAAAATGCAATTACATGGCAAGGACATGACAGTCGGTATTAACGGTCTGATTGACTGAGGCGGTACAGAAAACGTGATCGATAAGGAATTCAGCCAAAAAAACGGCATACGAACGAAGAGAGAAAAAGAAATAAGGGAAATATTCCTTGTGGATGGGTAGCCAAGCGCTATGTGACCTATTACCCATATAGCGGAAGTACCTATGAACATTGACAGCCATCGGGAAGTGGCAACCGTCCAAAATGCAGATTAGCCCAACCATGAGGCGGTTTTAGGACAGACATGGTTAAGAAGACACAACCCCAAAATCCACTAGGAACGCAACAAGATCACTTTCGATAGCGAGAAGTGTACAAAGCTATGCCTAGAAAGCTAGCCAAAGGTGGACCTAACCCCATAAGCAGAAGCCCTGGAAGAGCATTTATCTATGCACTTCTATAAGATCCAGGCCAAGGATGTCCAGATGATCAAAATACAAAGATTAAACGAAACAGCAACGATTCCTACCAAGGGATCAGCAAGGGCAGTAGGACACGACCTGTATGCAAGTGAAAAAGTCACGATACTGGCAAAAGACCAGGAACTTGTCAGTACCGGAATAGCCATCAAACTACCGCATGAAACCTATGGGCGGATTTCTCCACGCAGCGCATTGGCAGTTAAACTATGATTACTGTCAATGCTTGGGTAATCGACACAGACTACATGGGTGAAATCAAGGTCGTTACTGGTTAACTGGAGAAAGGACGATTATACGGTCGAGCCAGTATGCAGAATCGCGCAGTTAATATGCGAAAAGATTGCCATAGGAGAATGCAAAGAAGTGCAGCAATTAGCTCCCACCAGGAGAGGCGTAGCCGGATTTGGAAGTACCTACAATCCAGATCGCCAAAGAATCAAGATCAATTAGATCTCTGCTACCTCCTTAGAAAAGTTCCTTCATAGAGGCGAGGTCACCGGTATCCTCAAATGCGAATTTAAGGCAAACAAGCCTAGCAAGATTGTAGCAATCAATATCAGCACTGAATTGGTTATCAACGCAAAGAGAGGAAAAGGAAGTGAGAATATGCGGAATATTGTTCCTAGGTAATATCACCAGGACCTGGACATGTTCAAAGTGGAAGAAGAAACACGTCTACCACCACACCGGGCGAAAGTTGATTTAGAGATCAGCCTGAAGAAAGGAGAAACGGTACCAGCAAGAATGTTGTACCCATTGGGAGAAAGAGAGCTGGAAGAACTAAGGGAATATCTCCGTGTCAACGAAAACAGAGGCTGGATCCAAGATTCTTATGCGAACAGGGATCACCAATCCTGTTTATTAAGAAGAAAGATGGCAAACTACGACTATGTGTGGATTACGGAGGACTCAACGAAGTCACCAAAGGGGACCAATACCCGCTACCACTCATAGGAGAGGCCTTGGATAGGCTAAAGAGATCCAAAATATTTACCAAACTCAATATCCGAAATGCCTACTACAACATTGGGATCAGAGAAGGACACAAATGGAAAACAACATTTACAACAAAATATGGTATATATGAATATACTCTCATGCCCTTTGGACTTAAGAACGCTCCAGCAGCCTTCCAGAGATGGGTCAACAAAATCCTGAGCCACTAACAAGATATCAGTTTGTTTTGTCTATCTAGACGATATTCTGATATACACTGAAAACCTTGAACAACACCGAGGTCATGTTAGTAATATGATGGAAGCCTTGTGGAAGGAAGGACTCACACTAAAACCACCTGAGTGTGATTTTCACTAAGAACGAACAGAATACCTGGGATTCATCATTGATGGAGACGGAGTCTGTGTCGATCCTATCAAGACTAAAGCAATATGTGAATGGAAACAACCAGAGACCAAGAAGGACTTACAATGCTTTATGGGATTCTGCCACTTTTATTGGCGATTCATAGAAGGGTTCTGCCGTTCAGCCAAACCCTTATATGAGCTCACCGAGATATAGGTCAAATGGAACTGGATGTACCAACAACAACAGGCTATCGATAAACTGCGCTGACGCCTAACCTCTGTACCACTCATGGTCCATTATGATCCTTATAAAGAGATCATTATAGAAACTGATGCCTCAAAATATGTATGCTCCGCCATATGATCACAAAAAGGATAGGATGCAAAATGGCGACCAGTGGCATACTGCACGAAAACGATGTCACCTGCAGAATGCAACTACGACATACAGGACAAAGAGCTATTAGCAATCGTGCAAGCTCTAAAATAATTGAGAAGATATACAAAAGGGAGTCTAGATTGAGTAACGATATTTTCCGATCACAAGAACCTGTTACCCTTTACCACTAAAAAAGAACTCAACAACTGAAGAATTCGCAGGAGCGAAACACTCAACCAATACAACATCAAAATGCAATACAGACCTGGGAAAGAAGGAGGTAAGCCAGACGCCCTAACGACAAGAGTGGAAGACATCCCTTGGAAAAAAGAAAAAAGTATTCAACTGAAACAAAGAATCCTGCTAGCAAGGGAACACTACTTTGAAGCTTTAGAAGTGGTGAAGATTTCAGAAGAGGACACAGAAATCTGAGAAGCAAGTAAAACTGATATACAAGTAAGGGCGATCCACGATGCTCTAGCAAGAGGAGACAAGGAGATGAATTGAGTAGCACTTGGAGCATGCCAATCGAAGGAGGAATACCTCTGGTATCAAGGCAAAATTTATGTCCCCGAAGAGGAGGCGATAAGGACAACGATAATACGACAAAACTACAATCCATCAACAGCCGGCCATGGGGGAACAAGCAAAGCTACTGCTCTTCTAGCCAGACAGTATTACTAGCCAAAGATGTGGCACAATATCAATAGATATGTCACAAACTGCGATACCTGCTAAAGGACAAAAGCAATCCGGCATGCACCATGTGGAATACTGCTGTTACACATATGGGAAATGGTCCAAATTAGTTGATGTTATAGTATATAGAACTGGGAGGTTACTATATGACTACAATCCACGCTGGCAAGAAGTAGTGTCTATAGCAGAACTGCTCAGCCTCGGAGAAAGATCTAGACTCTAATGTATGGAGGACTATGACTCTTGATAATCCGCATGCATATGCACTTGAGTGCATATATGCAGGAAAGATGGCCATCCAGACTGATCAACTGGTATTCCGTAAGATGTTGGCAACTGAGCTACATCAACTTGAACTTAGTTCATTTGGCAAATGAATCGAAGGCTATTTACTGGTGGAGTGCTAGACACCCTCAGAATACTAAATAGTTTGTGGGATCATTTGACCGTGCGGGGCATACATTTTCAGGGTCAAACTGGGTTTCCACCTACCATGACCCTGGCCATGATATCTAAGGATACTTCATATATGGCTAACATAAGTACCGGGAGAATTGTATAAATAGATAGCAGTTCACGATAGTTAAGGGATCATCAAGGAACGGAGAAGAGACCTTAACAATATATTCAGTTATCAGTAAAAACAACTTTACAAGCTTTCGAGAAACATCTTTACCCTTTTTATCTTAGTTCTTACCAGAGCTTTCCTGACAACTCTCCTACCTTCTCGATACAAGTACGGCCTAGGCAATTCAGCAGTACAGAATTGGCTACCCTGTAACACTATATTGTTATTCTATTGTCACCAAAGCTCTACAATATTCTCACGGCTATTTCATCTTATGCCTGAGGAATACCACGATGCTCTAAGCTTTCATCAGTGCAAACATTGTGGGCACTGTAGACCTCTCAGTTTTGACAACGGATTTCCTGTCTGTTGTGAAGGATTCGCACTTGACATACGAGCGGTAGCACTCAGTCACTTATAAGCTATTGACAACAAACATAGGGAAAGAATATATCAGCAAGATGGAATGTGGATAACAGCTTTCACAAAACGCAAATAAGAATCTATCCACGATTATATGGAAGATCCTCGACTCAATCCTCAATCTCCTAGTTCAATTTTTGAACCTTTACCGAACCAACAACTAAGTAGTATCTCAGATACTTCCCTATCAGGACAAGCTATCCTGAATTTTGATCCTTTATCTACCATATCCTCTTTTGAAGAAATACTTTCTACTGACCTAGCGGAAATACGGCTATTTGAAACTGTGGAACCCTCGTGGTTCACTAACCCATTTTTAGTCCCCACACCTGAGGACTTCACACAAATCTACGTCTACTTTCATGGGCAAGACTTTGTTTGGAACGAATTTCTGGACTGGGATTCTGAGTGGTCAGATTTTTCTTCCGTTCACGACTTTTGTGCCTGGAGGCCAGAGGACTGGCCATTTTAAATTTTCCTATACCGAAACCATTAGGGTTTATAAGCGAGCTCCCATGGCTATGGCACGAGATGACCTCCTATTCCTAGTCCTTTGGGACCTGACCGGATGATTGAAGAGGACGATACAGAATCTACCCCTTCGGCCTCTCTAATTCCGTCCCGAAGCCGGACCAGCTCTCCCATTACATATTTGGGTCGGCCACCATCCAGAGTTCAGAAACGTGCCGAGCGAGCTAAGAAGCCTGTCAGTATTCAAGATAACTTCTAGCAAAATGTGGTCTATGCATTGCGATACCTGGACCGATTCTTGAAAGAAAGTGCAGATGAGAATCATATAGCGATCTCAGCTTTATCACAGGAGGTCAGGCAAGGGTTCACAATGCTTGAATTATTGCAACGCCGTATGGCTAGGGGTGAGGTTATCAATGATGCTGAAATACAGGAAGGCCGCCGAGCACTCGAACGGTTGAGTGGCGATACTGAAAGGGAGCAGCAAAGGTTACATGCCCAGGTTCAGGAAGAATTCCGACGCTAACAGGCTCAACAGGAACAACAGGCCCATGTCTCAGAAACAAGGAATTGGATTCTGGAAAAAGCCCTAATGACCTAAATGCTAAATTACACCAGCAGGAACAGGAATGGAATTGGAGGATAAGTGAGCAACAAGAAATTGGGGCTCAACAACTAAGGCAACAAGGCGAGGGTATGAAGGCATACCTGGATGCCTTGGTACGACAACTGGCTGATAAACCAGTTCCAGTACCGATTCAGCATGCGCCCAGTAATGGTGATCCAGGACCTTCTAACCGAGGGCAACCATCGATTCTACCGGAACAGGGCACAGTTCCAACTAAAGAATCTGCATCGACACCTAGGAAGGATAAGGGAAAAGGAGTGGACCGTGAAGGAAATAACCTACCACCGCCACCACCTCCAGGAAATCTTGGTGATGCCCCAGACCCAGATGATGATGGGTCCGATAGTGATGGAGAGGATAGATGGGGCAGAAGGGGCGGCAGGCTGGAACGCGCTCCCCGTTTCCCATCTATTCCCAGAAACGATGTACCCGAGGACAGGTTAACTTTAGCTTTCTTAGAACGTATCAGTGGACTCTCCCAACCAGCCAAGCTAATAGCGGAACCACCCTACTTCTTTGAAGGACATGACAACCAAGATGTTCGAAATTGGTTGAGCGCCTGTGAAGACTTTTTCGATCGCAACCCTACAAAGTGGGAAAATCATGCACATCGAATAGTTTTTGCCTAGGGGAAAACAAAGTCGAACAAAGTGGCACCCTTCTCGGAAAAATACCGGAAGGTGATGGGTGGATTAGGTGGATACACTCGAGACCCGCACTATTCCACATGGGATCGATTTCGGTAAGAAATCACAAAGCGATATATCGGCATTGAGGAGGAAAGACGAGCCCTAGAAGAAATGACCAAGGTAGTCTATAAGAGAAAGATAGACACTTATCATCTGCTCCTCGAAAACCTAAACATCAAAGCCAGACTTACAGGAATTAGTTGGAGGGTGCGAGTCGAAAGCAAACTTCCTGAAGGAATTTTGCGACGGTTATCTCATCTGAAATTCTCCTCTGATGAAGAATGGATGGAAACTATAAGGGAAGTTGGCAGACAGGAGGAGGAATTTCTGGAACGGCGAAAATTATCCAAGGGAGAACCCTCATCCAGTGGAACACCTAAGCGAAAGCGCGATGACAACACTAAAGGGGTCAACACCAAACAAGGATACACCAACCAGAGACAAAAAAACAACCCCTAACGATGGAAAACTGCTAAGGCTAACCCATCTACAAAGAAAACGGGGTTTCAAACCAAAGATGCGCATACTGACTGGAAGAAGGCACATGATGGAATCTAGCAAGAGGTGGTTGATAAGCGAAAAGCGGGGAAGGAATGCACTCGCTGTGTCCTCAATAACCACACCTGGCGAAAGTGTCGAAAGGACATAGTTGTAGCCAGCGCTTTCGCTAAACAGACAAAAGAGGACCGACCGAAATTTTCACGCCAACCGCAGACAGCAACGCTCATAGGAAGACCTAAACAACCAAAGGTCAACAACATACGAAGCAGAGCCTCACCTCGGTTATGGGAATTGTCAGACACTGAAATGTCCTAAAATGGCACCAAGGGCGACGGCTATTGGGTATTCGTGATATCAGGAAACTGGTGACCGGAATCGAAAATAAGGGATCCCTCTAGGCTAGGAAGTGAGGAGTACTGCCTTTCGCAGGCATTATTCAGAATAGGAACGCAAGGGAAGTTATCTCTAAGTCCATAAGTCCTTAAGAGAACACGGTTAGTGGACAGACAAAGGTGGAGCAAACCTTTTTAAGAATGACAAAGGGTGGTGGTCGCATCTTTGATCATGAGAAACAACCAAGTCTCACCCATTTTTCAAAGGCTGGCAGGACAACAACCAGGCATGCTATGGAAATGAAAAATAGTGCAAAAGAAAGCTGGCGAGATTCTCTTCAATAATAAGAAACCGAAACAGGGTCCTTGGTTAGAGGACCCTGCCCGGGGTCCCAACTAGAGTCAATGGTCCAAGGAACCGAAAAGACTTGAAAATAATTTTTTAGTTTGGCTTGGTTTAATTTCCGACCCCGGAAGGCCCTGTGGTTTTAGCTGCTCATTGAGCCCCCTGTCCTTGAAGCCATGTGGGGAAATGGCAGCTAGTTAGCCTGATTAAAGCGCCAGGGTTCTTTCAGTTCCGGAAACGCAAAATCTCTTCGAAGCGACCCAGAACGGCCATTTTAGTCACTGGACCAGGTGATCGTTTGGGCTTTTTCAAAACAGTACAATTATCCCAAGCGTCGGCCCGGGTGGGGTTTGAACAAGTGACCTCTGTCCCGATGCTTTTGGCAGGCCAATACCAAATGCAACCGAATAGACCATGACCCCAGGAGGGACCACAGTATAAATAAAAACCTCCCCTTATACTGAAATTTTCAGGGTTTTTTGCGAAAATGCCAAGGTTTCAAAAGCTATTATTTCCATGATAGGATGAGCTATTCCAAATTTGGAAACTGTTAACCTTTTCGGAATTTGACATACTTTTCAAAAACCAATTCCATTTTCGAAAACAAACTACCCTTTTAGGAAATAACAATCAAAAACCATAGCTAAGTTATTCAAAAAAACCCCGGCGCATATTACTAACAGCTATGCATATTAGCGATGTATAAAAGGCCGTGCATAATTATGGACACATGTTTCCTATGAAAATAGGATTTTTTAATTTTTTGGGAGCCCCTCGGCAGGGGGTAAAGACCGCTTGTAGTGGGCCGCCCAGAAACTTAATTAATTAATTATTGTGTTCTAGTTCGTCTAAGGAGACCTCTCGGGTCGAAACAATGCTGGCGTTGTCACGAACACCCAACAAATACAACCATCATATCTTCTAAGTGAGGATGAACAGATATAACATGGTCGCATAAGCGAAAAAGCTGGGTCTTGAAGAACCAAAACGCTACTAATGCCCGGAAGGCGATGCACATATCTATGTGTACGGAAAACGTTATCGCATAAAAGTCCTACTGGACTCAGGATCAAATATATTTGTTATTCATGAAAAATTGGTAACGGAATTAAATATTCCATATGAATCTCGTCAGAATCCTATACCTATTCTAGGATTTACCGGAGGCCAATTCTCTACTGGAAAGGATTATACTTATCCTCTCTACCTGGAAATTGGGAAAAATAAACATTTGTCAAAAATCGTGTGCGAAATCGCACCTACCGGATATTACGGAATAATAATTCCATTTGGGTGGTGGAATGAGGAACATCCAATAAAGGAAATACATGACTCAGGAAACTGGAGTTTTGAGGCTCCGGCATGTCAGCTCCACCTTTCACCCGAAGATGAAGGCATCTCTATCGAATGGGACGAGGAGATACTGGAAGACCCAGAGGCAGTGGTAATTGGAAGAATTGCGAGAATAGATTAAGAGGAGGAACTAGTCCTTGATTCACTTCCCAAACAATACCACGGCTACAAGGACCTTTTTCGCCCGTCAACTGCAGCGAAATTACCCTCTCATCAAACCTTTGATCACGCTATTGACCTCAAACCAGACTCTCAACCATCCTGGGGACCAATTTATCCGCTATCAGAGAAACAGCTCAAAGCATTAAGAACATAATTGGATGATATGTTAAAACAAGGAAAGATCTCCCGCAGCAAGTCACCGGCCGGAGCACCAATACTTTTTGTTCCCAAACCGGATGGACGTCTCAGATTGGTAGTAGACTACGGAGGGTTGAACAAAGTTACCATCCATAATAAGTACCCTCTCCCTCTGATGACCGAACTACGGGACCGTGTTCAAGGAGCAACTATTTTCAGCAAGCTGGACCTTAAAGATGGATACCATCTAATCCGCATACGAAAGGGTGATGAATGGAAACCAGCTTTTCGCACCAGATATGGCCTATACGAACACAAAGTTATGCTTTTCGGACTTGTCAATGCACCTGCAACATTCCAGTCAATTATGACTATGATCCTAAAAGACTTCCTTGATGAAGGGGTGGTAGTATATATCGATGATATACTCATCTACTCAAAAATAGAGAAGGATCATGTTATATTAGTAAAGAAGGTGCTTGAACGACTACGAGAGTATAATATGGCCATATCTATCGCAAAAAGCACTTTCCATGTCAAATCTGTGGAGTTTCGCGGGTATATTGTGGCTATTGATGGAGTTACTATGAGCGAGCGCAAGGTTGAATCAATTAAGGCCTGGCAACCACCTACATCGGTAAAAGAGATTCAAATCTTTATGGGATTTGCAAATTTTTACCGACGATTCATAAAGAATTTCTCCGCACTATGTGCACCAATTACCGATTTATTGAAGGGAAATCCAAAGGATTTTGCTTGGAGAGAAATACAGCAAATTGCTTTTGATGAACTCAAACGACGGTTTATTACAGGTCCCATACTTTGTCACTTTCATCCGGAAAGAGAAACGGTAGTGGAAACTGATGCAAGCGATTATGCTCTCGGATGTGTCCTGTCTCAATATATGGATAAGAAGTTGCACCCGGTTGCATTCCATTACAGGAAGCTTACCTCTGCGGAACGCAACTATGATATCCATGATAAGGAGTTATTGGCAATCTTAGTTGCTTTGGAAGAATGGCGACACTACATTCTCAGGAACTGATAAACCTTTCACCATCTATACCGATCATCAAAATCTACAATACTTTCTCACAACAAAGGCCTGGTTGGCAAGACAAATCCGATGGGCCCAAAAGTTAAACGATTTTAACTTTTAAATCATTTACAGACCTGGGACCAAAGGAGGTAAACCTGACGCATTAAGCAGGTGGCCAGAGTACCGCCCTAAGGAGGGAGCTGAGCATGCCAAGCAGGCTATACTTCAGTCTCATCACTTTGGAACCTATCAGAATAACCGAAACTTAGTAGTTTCAGTCACATGGGGAATGTAAAATTTGGAACAACCCCAACCATGATTGCAAAAGAGCAAAGCACGAGTTCGGTTAGGGTTAAGAGGTTACAACAGGAAGCAAGACTTCCTACACGAGGTTCCAAACTAGCGGCAGGACATGACCTATACAGTACCGAGGATACCATAGTTCCTTCTAAAGGGCAAGTACTCATAGGGACTGGATTAGCCATCGGACTACCAATTGGAACATATGCCCGTATTGCACCACGGAGTGGATTGGGAGTCAAACATGGTATTTCCATTGGAGCCAGAGTAGTGGATGCAGACTATAGGGGAGAGGTAAAAATCCTCCTAGTCAACACTACTGACAAGGCTTTTCAGGTACGGACTGGAGACCGCATATCGCAAATGATTGTGGAAAAAATTGATGAGAGAGAGCTTCATGAAGTCAGGGAGTTGGAAGATACAGAACGAGCAGGTCAAGGATTTGGAAGCTCGGGTATCCACATGGTGGAAACTCTGCCGCAATTATGTTTCCTACACCCTAATGCCAAACACGAGTTCCTGGACACAACCGATATTGCTGATCACCCAATATGCACTAAAGGACAAACCGTAATGTCCAATGCAATAATTGCTAAGTGCGAGGTCAATAAATTTGATATGAACTTCATGGCAAGGGTAAAAGATAAAGCAAAGGATGATCCAGAATGGACGCATATGAAGCAGGAGTTACAACAATTAGGAGACGATGGCAAGCCAATGCCAAAACAATGGACCATGATGGATGGAATGCTATTCTACAAAGAATGCCTATATATTCCCCAGGACGAAACTTTGCAAACCGATATTGCAAAAGGTTGTCATGACTCAAATGTTGCAGGACATTTCGGTCAAGAAAAAACCCTAGAGATTATCACTAGGGATTTTTACTGGAAAGGAATTACCAACTGTGTAAACGAATATGTACGGTCATGTACAGAATGCCAAAAGGCCAAGGCACCAAGGCACGCACGGTTCGGCATACTGCAACCTTTGCAAGTACCTTTTGCAGCTTGGGCATCTACCTCCGTAGATTTTATTATGCAACTGCCCAAATCTGCAGGTTGCAGCCAAATTATGGAGGTAGTTGACCGATTCACAAAAATGGCACATTTTATCGGTCTAGAGGAAAATGCGACCGCAAAGGATGTTGCTGAGGCATTTATCAAAGAAGTTTGGAAACTTCATGGTCTACCAACCGAAATCATCTCCGACATGGACGCAAAGTTTTCAGGAGAATTCTCGGAATCTCTGTGCAAGATGTTAGGCATAAAGAGAAAAATGTCTACCGCATACCACCCTCAGACTGATGGACAAAGGGAAAGGGTCAACCAAGTGCTGGGAGGATACCTGCGGATATTTGTCAACTATGTTCTGAATGATTGGTACCACCTTTTACCATTAGCCGAGTGTGCATACAACAACTCGGTAACAAGCGCTCATGGAATAACACCATTCTTTGCAAATTATAGTTACCACCCCAAACAGAATGCATAGAGGAGCGAGAAGCCCAGAATCCCGGAGCTACTATGTATGCTCACTGGATGAAAACGATACATGAAAACGCAAAGGAATCACTGGTAAAGACTCGGGAAGGAATGAACAAATATTATGAGCACAAGGATCACAGCCAACCAGACTTCAAAACTGGTGATTGGGTTATGCTAAATGCAAAGAATATCTGTACTAAGCGACCATCCAAGAAGTTACCAACAAAATTATACGGTCCATTCAAAATACTGGAGCAACGCGGAAACCTTGCATACAAGTTGGAATTATCTGAACGCTGGAAAATCCATCTGGTATTCCATGTATCGCTACTAGAGCCATACAGAACTTCAGTACGACCAGGCCGAGAACAACCACCCATGACACCAGAAGATGTGGAAGGTGACCTAGAATGGGAGGTGGAAAAAATCATTAAGAGTGAAATAATCTCTTATGAACAAAGATTCAAAGGACGGTCAAGAACCATCCAAGAACTTGGATACTTTGTTAAGTGGAAGGGATGTTCAGAAGATGAGAACACCTTGGAACCACCGGAGCACTTTCAGCATTCTCAAGAATTGGTAGAAGATATTCACAAGGAAAATCCGGATATGCCAAGGTTGGGCTAGTAGTATCTCCGGAAAGGTTTTTCCTGCTGTGGCCAAGTTATCGCAGAAGGATTTTTAACCCTACCGGAAGGAGTACTAAAAGGTTATATTGTTTCGGGACGAAGCCTGGAGAGGGGGAGCTGATGTTACACATATGGGAAATGGTCTAAATTAGTTGATGTGATAGTATATAGAACCGGGAGGTTACTCTATGACTACAACCCACGCTGGCAAGAAGTAGTGTCTATAGCAGAACTGCTCAGCCACGGTGAAAGATCTAAACTCTAATGTATGGAGGACTATGACTCTTGATAATCCGCATGCATATGCACTTGAGTGCATATATGCAGGAAAGATGGCCATCCAGACTGATCAACTGGTATTCCGTAAGATGTTGGCAACTGAGCTACATCAACTTGAACTTAGTTCATTTGGAAAATGAATCGAAGAATATTTACTAGTGGAGTGCTAGACACCCTCAGAATACTAAATAGTTTGGGGGATTATTTGAGCGAGCGGGGCATACATTTTCAGGGTCAAATTGGGTTTCCACCTACCATGACCCGGCCATGATATCTAAGGATACTTCATATATGGCTAACATAAGTACTGGGAGAATTGTATAAATAGCTAGCAGTTCACGATAGGTCAGGGATCATCAAGGAACGGAGAAGAGACCTTAACAATATATTCAGTTATCAGTAAAAACAACTTTACAAGCTTTCGAGAAACATCTTTACCCTTTTTATCCCTGTTCTTACAAGAGCTTCCCTGACAACTGTCCCACCACCTTGATACAAGCACGGCCTAGGCAATTCAGCAGCACAGAATTGGCTACCCTGTAACAACTGCAGCCATACGAAGTACCCCACCAACTATACAATTCCATAGCAATGGACACTATTACCGACCTCCCAATATCAGCCGGCTATGACACCACACTGGTAGTAATCAACCGATTAACTAAAATCCGTCATTTCATACCATGCAATAAGGACATTAATTCTAAAGACTTTGTGCAAATATATCTGAGGGAAATATTTCGCATACATTGACTACCATATGATATTATCAAAGATTGAGGAACCTTTTTCAAATCGGAACTATGGAGAGAAACGACGAAATCATTAGCGATAGAAAAGAGGTTAAGTACTGCCTTCCACCCTCAGTCCGTAGGACAAACCGAGAGAAGAAAGAGGATACTCAAACAATAACTACTACCCTATATCAACTATCAACAGGACGACTGGGCCGACCTACTACCATTGGCACAATTCGCATACAATAACGCAAGACAAGAAACAATATTGACCACACCATTCTATGCGAATTATGGTCACCACATGTAACATGAGTCAAGTGGCCACTTGATACTAAAAGAGAGAACTGAAAAGGAAGAAATGGGTCAGCTGCACAGTATCCTACGTCAGGAAATGGTCTGTGCACAGTTAAAACAAAAAGAGAATTACAACTGGCACAGAAAACCCGATCTGAATCTCAAGTCAGGCGATATTGTCTGTTTACTGCTAAGGAACATCCGGACCATAGGACCATGCAAGAAGCTTGACTACAAGAAAATCAGACCATTCAAGATCCTTACAAAGGTGGCCACAAGTGCCTCTAAATTGGCCCTGCCCCAACACATGAAGGTCTACAACACCTTCCACATCTCACTCCTCTACCCTATCACAACAAGCAATTCCCATCACAAACACAATTACTACCACCTCCTATCGAAATCGAAGGAGAAAGCGAGTACGAACTTGAAGAAATCCTTGTTTCATGCGTACACTGAAGATGCCTGCAATGCAGAGCCAAGTGGACCAGCTACTCTACTGAATACGACAAAACGGGTACCCTGCTAAGAATTACAACCACGCCAGCATCGCCAATGAATGTTTTCATCAGCAGTACAAAGGAAAGCCCCGAATTGGTTACAGTCAAGATCGAAACCGTAGGGGAACAACCAAAGGAACAAATGACTTGGAACCCACCGACGGTTGGGGCGATAGTCCTAGAGCTATCACAACAACTGGCCCCTCATATGCAATGCAGGAGGAAAGACAAAAACAGGCAGAACTTAACACTCTTTCATGGATTGGCTGCTATGACGATGACTGCCACGTTTATTTACGCAATAAGGAAGGATCTAATTGGTTTCCTAAGCAGCCAAAATTACGCAAAAACAACAACCTCATAAGCATATGAGCTGGATCCTCTGCTTCAAGGACAACTGCCGTGTACCTCGACACGACAAAAGCGTTGAAGGGTATGACCCTAGACGCAGCGGGGAAGCGGCACCCCTGAACGAAAATGATGCACGCATACGGATATGAAAGGCAACTGTGAGGACACAGTTGAGGAGGGAAGGGGGCGAAAATATTGAAACAGATACTAGTCCAGATGTGAGATCCCTGGAACGCCTGATTGAGGAGTTACGAAACTAACTTGGTACCGCTGAAGCTACAATTCAGAACCAAAGACAGGACTTCCAGACCTACCAGAGGATGATTGGTGACCAAGATCGAACGATCAGAACGGCGAACCTAACTTTGGAAGAAGCCCACAAAAATTGGCAGGATACCGAACATCAGGTTCGGAAGTTGAAAAGAGAATTGTGCAGGTTTGGGGAAAGCCAGAAGAGAATAGTACTAAAGCCTGATTGGACTAAGGCTGATTGGAGAGGAGGGCTAATGTCACGATTGGTGACTAAGCCAGTCAGGATTTCAAATAACTCATAGTTATGAGTCATAAGGTGGTTAGTTTTCGCACAATGACTCTGTAGTAGGTATGGAGTCTTACATGATGCGCACTAGTGCAATCATTGTTATATTGTGATTGGTTCATCGTGCACATGAGCCACATTGGTGAGTCATATGATATAATGATTCTCTCACATGACTCACATTATGAGTCATGGGTTTTGCACCTGTGACCACTTTAGGACACATGACTTGTTTGATGAGTTTTGATTGGTTGGGGACGCTGCGCAGTTGACTCATAGGAGTCAGCTGATAGATTTCATACTGTGACTCAATATGAGTCATTCCGGGAGTGTGACTCTTAGGTATGAGTTACCAGGTTTAGGGTTGTGGGAAGAGTTCCTATGTAAGGACCTCTTGGCGGCCTGTGGTTAGGACTCTTCACGCAACCATCTAAGTTCCTTTCTATACAATTACTTTACCTATTTACCCTACCGCTCCTCTATTGGCGTTGTTCGATAGGAACCACGAGGTTTTGGCTATCAACACAAGATAGGCCTAGGCCTAAGAACAAAAGTGGATCTTCGCCTACTACTACTTGTTGCAATAGTACTCCTACCTTGGTGGCTGAGATTAGCGCCACGCCCGGGACCGTACTATAAGGACTGTCCCTTTATCTTTATCCAACCTACAGAGAAGTAGTTACCTGTTGCAAGCCAACTGACAGTACAGGATCGTAACACTAGACTTATACATCTTGTGTCGCCTCTCATTCAACTTGACAAGCTTGGCTGCCTGGCCCTTAAGGCTTGCAACCTTCTTCTTCTTGTCAAGGACTTCTCGCTTTCTGTACTGATGCGCAAGTTGCTTGGATCTCAGTATAAGGCCACCCTTTAATTGGCGGCGGTCAGGCTTAGTGCTCTTCTCTTTAGCTTGCTATCACTAGAGGAGTTCTTTGGTAATACTCAATTTTGCCTCTGTCTATTGATAAAGGAAAACAAGCTTGGTAAAATACTTTCTGATCTCAACTGTTGGTTCGATATCTGACACCTCAAGTACCAGCTTTAACAACTGGTTTAGCCTTGTGGATCGGTCACTCCTAGTAGCTAGTAGGTGAAGACCTGGTCGCCAAATTGCAAGTGATGGTGGGCATGAAGATTTTGATTGAAGAGTGGGATCAGTGAGGATACGATGTCGGTTGAATGGTATTAGACCAGTCGCATGCCATGCTGACAGAATGTTCTTCCTGGTAAGGGTCTTGAGTCTTGCTCTGTGGAGCATGGGATAGAAGTCAACCTTCTGTAGCTTTGAATATAGTCCATGGGCTAGTATATTTTCTTCAACCTGTTGTTTGTAGTATGTATTGAGAGGAGAAAACAAACCAACATCAACTGGCTGAAGCACAGGGGCCGAGTGTGGAGGTAGGCAGAGGCGGTGCATATTGTGCTCGATAGCAAATTCAATAAACTGAAAGTTCCAATAATGGCAATTGAGGCCATTAATGATGAAGATTGAGTGCTGTTTGATCCCATTTGTGGGTCGGGTTATGGCTCAAATATTTGTACCAACCACTCATAGGTGATCTGTTAATTGGTGTTTCCAGTAGGCGAATGAGCAAAGAAGGCATCCTGCTTCTCCTCAAAGTCGATATTGCTATAATGACCCATAACATATATCCTTGCAGGATAGATAATAAGAGGTTGCAAAACTATTCCATTTACTGAAATAGCTTCAATATCAGTGACCAAACTGCAGTCACCATCCAGAATAACCTTTGGATTCCTCCTTGATATTTTGCGAATGACCTGCCCACAACCAGTGAGCGCAAGGGCAAATCCTTACTCATTCATAATCTAAATATTCTCATCTTGAATATGAAACTTGCAGCAAGTATTGTCAATCCGATTGAGGTGGGATTCAAAGGATGAATGGTCTGTTGCAAGTGCCCTCTACTTGTCTAGTACCTTTCCCACCTTGGCTTGAATTTGTGGATGCCGAATTAAAAACTGTTGTATCCAGTTCCCTCCTACCTTCCCTGCTTTGCCTTGATCTTTCAAAATGGCATAGACTATTTGATAAACATGAGAGCGACAGTAAGGCAACATATAATCATCCCACTTTTTAACCCACTTGACCAAGGCCTTCACCTGTTTATTGCTGAGTAGTTGCTGATCGGGATTGCGTTGAATTGCTGGCTGCATGCATCCATGATACCGGTTGTTTAGTGTTGTATTGGAAATCCCAAACTGTTGACTTGCTTTACGAATTGAGAGTCCTGGAGTAGAGTGGAGAGCTACATTAGCCTTTGCAATCCTGTGCTTTTGATTGGCTTTCATTTTAGGCATTCTTTTGTATAATCGCAGTTTTTTTCGTAAGGTTGTAAATAAAAGAGGCAAGGAGATGGCTTAGAAAAAATATTTGTCAAAAGTAGTGATATTGAATTCAGTAGCTCACTTTATATATCTTTGATTTTGAAGCAACAACTTGTGAAACCATTGAGAATACTCTACCCATTGTATATATCAGAGTAACAATGGGATTAAGGCAGCTCATGGGCCAATGTGATTGAACATATTCATATTTGTAAAAATTGACAATTACTTCAATAACAATGACAAAACTCTATATAAGTTTATAATTATTTCATATAATGAATACTTATCTCACACACACATTCTATTGATGTCTTATGTATGAAAGAGTTGGACATTGTAGTTTTATTCACTTTTTGATTCACAATATATAATAGAGCCTGGTGACTCATAACACCACTAATTACCTTACCACTATTTGGACTTCCACTGAGCGCAAAAGATGATCCCGTTCCTTAAATGCAGCCACTATTGCCCTCATCACCTTTCATAAACATAATAGTTCATTATAGTTGGCAATGACCTCCTACTGTGATAAGCCACCACATGCCACCAGTAGTCATCACAGAGCTGTGAGTCCACTGTTCCCATTGTGAAATCACTAGCACCAGTTTCCAAGTTGGTTGGACGAGAACCATCAAAGTGTGTCAGAGTCAGTCTAGTTGTGAACAATTTCTTTAGATGTTCAAATTACCACTTGGAAGTAGCTGACTAGTCCAATTGTACATCCTTCTTAGTCAAATCCAATAATGGTTTCACTACTTTGCTAAACCCATTTATGAATCGACGGTAGAAGTTTACAATGTCCATAAAGCATATAACTAGGGTTACATTCTGTGGAGTCTTCCCCACCTTGATTTCCTCTATCTTTCAAGTTGTCATAGATAATCCATGCTCAGATATCTTATAGTCTAAGAATTCAACTTCAGATTAATGCAAGGTGGACTTCTTTGTGCAAACACAAATGCCTTCTCTTCGTAGTCTTTCTATCACCTTACATACTAATGAGACTTGTTCCTCTATTGTCTCTCAGTATATTAGCATTTCATCCAGATAAGCAATGACTCCCGCATCAAGCATATCTCTAAATATGCTTTTGATCGTACTCGTGAAGGTGGATTGTGCGTTATATAGCCTAAACGGCCTAACCATATATCTATACAAGCCATAATGACCGCTAAAGCCACTTTTCCATTCTGTACCCGGTACTATCCAGATAATATAATACTCATACTGCATATCCAGCTCAGTGAATACTGTGTCTTTTCTGAGACTATCCCTAAGCTCATTCTTAGGGGGCAAAGGATTCTTATTCTGAATAGTTATCTTGTTGTGTCCACTGTAATGAATGCATAAGTAAAGCGTGCCATCAGGCTTAGATACGAGGAGATAGGAGTAGCAGCAGGAGACGTAGACCGCTTTATGTTCCCTTGTTCCCCTCTTTCGCAGATATAGTCATACAAGCAGTCTAACTCTGGCTTAGAGAGTGTGTATATGGGTCCTAAAGGTGTCTTGGTCCCAGGCTCGAGTTTGATTTTTTAGTCAAACTCGGTATGCTTGAGTAGAGAGGATATATTTTCTTGAGTAAAAATATCTGCATACTCCTTGTACTCTGAGAGAAGACTGGCACTAATGTCTTGACTGTCCTCTCCCGTATACCTAGCTATCCCTAGAATATATACCTGAATAGTATCCTTGGCTAGGAGTTCTTCACTTGTGATGAACTGCATACCTCCCTTAGTGACAAGGCAATTTGCCTTGCAGTATATTGAATGCCACTTCAGAGTACTCTATCACAGTCAATCTTGGAATTATGGTCTTTTGGCCACGACGTTGGTAGATAGCCATCAACCTTAGTATCGGGCATATCTGCAAGCTCAAACCTGATCTCAATCACCTAGTTACTGATCTTCATTCTAACCGTTTTGGTTTAAGGATTCCCGGAACCTGGGATATGGTTTCCACTTGCATCAGAGATTGGTCACGGAAATATCTGACATATACATGGTGGCTATGCCTTCTTCACCCATGAACTACCCAATTCGGCACCCATAGTACCACTATCTACCAGAAGTAGGGGTTATTTACTACTCCATTGCTTCTGGATATTACAGTCTGAATGGACCTTTATATCTATAGACCTAGCGTGGGGCGGGGAGCCACATAGCCTCTGCCACTTAGGGGCTCTCTCTTCGCTAAAAGGTTTTATTGACATAAGCGTCATACTGGCTCTCACATTATCATAGCTGTAGTTTAAGGAGTTGACTCTCACGCTAGCGAGATTTCAGGTAACCAACCCTCCTATGGTAAACTTGCAATATAACTTTCAAATGCTATCAAGTCCTGCCTGAATTAGGTACAAAAGCAAGATGATTAAATAGAACCAGTCCATATCTATTAATCTTCCCCAAGTAAAGTAATTGTAATGGAATCCTATTATGTTTCTACTATTACTACTGACTTGATGTTGGTTATTACTTATTTGGGTTTATACCTGATAAGCGCTACTATTTGGTTGTCCCTTCCTACTTGGTTATGACTTCCTAACTGGTTATTCTTTCCTTGTTTCGCTTATCACTACCCCTCCTTGCTTCTACCCAGTTGGGTATCGCTATCCTACTGCTATACCTGCTGGATTTGTATAGTATTAGCAATCTCTTGTTCCTTCCTGTTTGGATTCCATTACCTGTTTTGTTAGCTCCATCCTGTCGCTTTTAACCCTCTGTTTTCGGAATATGGTTACCTTTGTATGCTGCCTCTGTTACCATGTTTGTTGGACAGGATGTTAGCGCTTTTGATTAGTTTTCCTAGATACAATCTTTTGTATTTAAAGAGCCTACAATCCGTTAAGGATTCGGACTCTCAAGCATCACAGGACTATCATCTTTAATACTACAAGTTGAACAGTTACTCTATTAGTTCCATACCTTTTACCTTGTCTATTGAAGACCTATCCATCGACGCTTCTCCCCCTATCCTAATAGTATCTTCAGGGTCCCTCTGGGATTCTCGAGATACTTGGGAGTAGGTTATATTTTTTGACCTAGACTCAAGTATACCTTTGATCTTCGGCAGAGGACTGATCACCCTTCGCCTACCTTGACCCTGCAGTACTAGTACACCTCCCTGTCTCCAAGAAGGCCTTGTGCGGACTCCTGGCGAGGCCAGCTCACCATAGCTAGCAACCATTTCGCTTCCAAGAGATACCAGAAGGCACTTCACTTGAGGATCGGTAGCATCCTCCTCAGGACCGCAAAGTCAAGCGCCAGTACCCCCACCTGCACCACCATCTGAGGACTCAGAACTATCATCAGTAGATAGCAGCAGCAGCGAAGGAGAAGATCAAGACCAAGCCCAAGACCACGCCCAAGTCCAAGCTCCAGACCAAGTTCAAGACCAAGCCCAAGTCCAAGAACAAGTCCTAGAACAGCTCCACCAAGATGTCCAATCCAAGAAAGAACCAAGCTCAGAATCAGAATCAGATTCCGGTCCAGAGGACGC
>QFET01001652.1:0-28632 GCA_003316355.1 Tuber calosporum
CACAGGCGGAGTGATCCCCGTTGCAGTTCGGGCAGTGGGGGGGGAGTTGTCAGGCAGCAGCTGAGCACGGCTTTGGTGTTGCCCTGCTTGGTGCATGAGGGATTGGAGCATCGATGGTTAGCCCTCGTATGGTGGAGAGAGCAGAAGGGGAGGACTGGGTGGGGTGTTTTGCATCGTGGGGCCACATGACTAAAGGCTCAGTAGTTATGGCATTGAGTGTAGGGACAGGAGGAGAGGGCCCTTTCAGACCGCCTGTTGGCTTAGAAAAGGGGTACATGTGGTAGGAGGGAGGAGGCATGCTCAGGGGCAGTAGTTATGACTGGCAAGCAAGAGTGTTAGAGGCGGGAGGCCGGGTCCCTATTGAGGAACCTAGCAGACAGGATAGGAACACCGGTAGAGTTGAGGATTGACGTCGAGAGGTGGGAAAAGAGGTTATCATCATTCTCGGGGAGGGATGTGGAGGGAACTGAGGTGGTCGCAATCTGAACGGCTGTATCAGCCCGGCGGAAGGGGAACCACGGGTTGTCACCACATGGGAAGGACTGGTTGAGGCGCCTAGTGAGGGCCTCTGTTCAAATTATGTGTATCGGCATGATCTTATAGCATGAGTACGAAAATAAAACACAGTATTAAGGGTATACTATGTGCACGCTTGTATGAGGAGTATTGTAGTATGATGGTAGATTGGTAGTAGTTCTTGTCCTTAATAAACTAAAACAAAGTAGGCGGCAACAAGCTATTTATACAGGTGCGTGTCCTCCTTGTAGTCAGTAACAAAATAGGGAAAACATTGTAAGAAACATAAGTGCGAACATGTTTGACCTTGAAAAACTACCAAGGAAATCCCAATAAAATATGCGTAATCTGAAGTGGTGTGCGCTAAATAAACGGAAAGATAACACATGATACATGACCAGTAAAAGGTCACTATAGATGGAAAGATAACCGTGAAATCCCGCACATAACATAAGAAATATACACATTAATTCTCAAACATTATCATGAAATATAACCGTGAATATGATATACCCTAGCTGTAGTAATGTCCGTAGTTTCCCTGAGTAAACTAGAAATAACCAAGCAGAGACATAAACACTATTACCATAGTAAATATACATATGAAACGAATTGAAGAATTTCAACACTTCCCTTAATTAACTACAGCCCATCAATCTCATCATCCGTTTATGTGCCGGTTTCGCAAGTCCCTTGGTACGAATGTCGGCAAGGTTTTCTGATGACGCAACCTTCAGGAGTGTGAAAGAACCGTTATCGATCTCTTCTCGTATTTGGAGAAATTGGATATCGATATGTTTTGTTCGTTCATTAATTTTGTGGTTGGTTGCTAGAAAATTTGTGTAGGTATTGTCGGCATGTAAAGCGATCGGTGTTGTAAGCCAGATGTCCCTGAGACCTTTGATGTACCATTGGATTTGCCTTGCTGCTAGGGACATAGCTAGATATTCTGCTTCCATAGTAGATGTTGCAACTGAGGCTTGCTTCTTGGACCACCAGGATATTCAGGCATTGTTAAAAAGAATAACATACCCGGAGAAGGAGCGGTGGGTATCGAGACAAGCTGCAAAGTCCGTATCCACATTGGTGTTCATAGTGTTTGTAGTTGTACAAGAGTAGAAGAGTCGAATGTCTTTTGTACCGTGAATGTACCGAAGGACGTGTTCAACGGCCTTTAGTTGGATTTGGGTCGTGCAGGAAGAAAATTGTATGAGAAAGGTTATTGTATACGCTAGATCGGATCTGGTACCAGTAGTCAGGTACATGACTAATCCTATTATCGATTGGTAAATTGACATGTCCGGTATCTGTTCATCCACTGTCCCATTCTGTAGTTGAATGCCGCTGGGTAAAGGGGTAGAGACTGGCCGTGAGTTTTCCATTCCATATCGCTCGAGAACTGACTTGATGGATTGTTCCAGTGTAAGATGTTTCCCGTCTGTTGTGTAGGTGATGTGTAGGCCAAGTAGGAATGTGGCTTCCCCTAAGTCTGTGATCTCAAATGCCGTTTTCAGGTCTTCTATGAGAGAAGTAGCTTGGGGAGTGTTGGCAGAGTATATAGCGATGTCGTCCACGTAAACCGATAGGTATATGTCATGTTTACCGTGAACAAACATGCATGAGTCAAGGGCGGATGTCGCAAAACCTTTGGATGTTAAGTATTTACTGAGGAGAGCGTACCATTCGTTCGCAGATTGCTTAAGTCCATAGAGACATCGGTTAAGTCGCCATACTTAGTCTCTATTACCAAACACAGGTAACAGTCGCATGTAGACTTCTTCTTTCAACTCACCATGAAGGAATGCAGATTTGACATCGAATTGCTGTGGTCGCCATTTGTTTTTAGCACATATTGCAAGGAGGAAGCGAAGTGTTTCATATCGGATAACGGGAGCGAAAGTATCTTCAAAGTCAAAACCCGGTACTTGTGAGAATCCTTTGGCAACTGCCCTTGCACGGTACCTTTCTAATGTACCATCAGCATTTTGCTTGGTCTTAAATACCCATTTACTGTCAATAATCTTGCGTTTTGTAGGTTTATCTACTTCATCGAAAATACCACTTTTCACAAGTGCCTTTATTTCCTCGTCCATTGCCTGGGTCCATTGTTCCTTAAGTGCGCTGTTTACTGCTTGGGTATATGTCTTGGGATCCACGTCAGATGGTACAATGATATTTCTGCTAAAGTATTGTGGTGGGCGAACGGTTCTGCCAGATCTGGTCCGTACCTCAGGAGGATTTTCCGATTGTACTTCCTGTACATGAGGTTCCGGTGATTCTTCCGGAGTTTGGGGACCATCATAATCTTCAGGATGTTCTGGTGGTGGAGGTGGATGTACTTCAATGGTTGGTTTGTCATAGGCTTCCTGTGGTAGAGTTTTATCGGGTGCCGGTGCTCTTTGGTAGGAAAGTGGGTAGACTGTTGCAAAGGTCTCTGATGAGGGTGCAGGTTCCTTGGGATCAAGAGGTTGTATATTCTTGGTTGTCCAGTGGAGCTGACGCGTTTCTGAAATCTTGTGCAATGATGGTATGTATATACAGTATATCTTGCTGGAGGAAGTATATCCAACAAGGTATCCTTCTATGGCCCGGGACTGTAAATTTGTTCCTGGTTTTCTGGTCTCCTCAGGTATATGGACAAAGCATTTAGTCCCGTAGGGGCTTAGGTTGTTTACTAATGGCTTTTTGTGGTAGAGAGATTCATAGTGCGTTAGTTTTCCTATGGATAGGTTAGGGAGGATGTTCCGGAGGTATACAGCAGTTGTAGCTGCTTCAGCCCATAAACGCGGTGTAAGACCTGATAACATAGAGTGTGTAGATGTGATAATGGTCCTATTGTACCGTTCGGCAATGCCATTAGATTCATGAGAGTAGGGAAGTATTTTGTCATGTATGATACCAAGTTTTTCAAACATGGTTGTCATATCTTTGTTGACATATTCTCCTCCATTATCGGTCCAGATTTGTTTAATAGTAGAGTTGTCCTGGGTGTGTCTTTCTTTGATGAATTGGTTGAACACTATAACGGTATCGGATTTGGCTTTAAGAGGATAAATCTAAGTGTACCGTGTACAATCATCAATGAAGGTAACATAGTACCAGGAGTTTCCAAAGGAAGGGGTAGAGAATTTTCCACTAAGATCAGAGTGGATTAAATCATAGGGATTTTCACATCTTTTGTCTGTAGATTCGGGTTTGCGTTTTGTTGATTTTGACGTAATGCAGGTTTCACACTGACAGTCTTTCGGAACTTCAGGGATAGTTGGATTGTCTGGGTAGTTGGTTCTTTTAAGGTAGGATGATGAAGGATGTCCGAAGGCTTCATGCCACTGTTGGTTGTCATCTTGTTCGCCACTACTTCTCTTCTTGCACACCATAATCTTGACCGTCAAGCTTTCCCCATATCACTTCTCTTTTATTTCTCCCTGTATACAAACATATCCGCCCCTTTACTACGCAAAGAAAAACCATTCCCCAAAGAAACAATAGCGCGCCATGAAACAAGTTACTTTGACCTAACTTTGGAACACCGAGAACACATTTTAGGAATACAGGAGCTACATGACCATTCGAAGTTTTGGCCATGAGCTTGACAGTTTCTCTGCCACATGATTCTATTACCGAATCATCGCCTAACTTACCACTCCCTGTACTTGGTTCAAAATTTATAAGAATGTCTAGTTTGCTTGTCATGTGTGAGCTTGCGCCTGTATCGATTACCCAGTTGTGTGGGTGAGGAGTCTTTTGCGTAGAGAGGAGGGATGTGGATGTACTGACCAGTTCAAATATTTCTTCTTTGCAGATCATTGCTGAACTAACAGCTTTCTTTTCCTTCTTCTTTTGGTTGTCGCCCTTGAGTTTATTACACTCATTCCATGTATGTCCCTCAGCGCGAGCAGTGGGGTAATGCTTTTTGCAGTAGGTACATTCCTTGGATATGGCCACAGGTCTCCGGGAAGGTTCCCTTCTTTTTCCTTAGACATCAGCGCTTTTATATGCTTTATCCTCCTCTGGGCTAACCGAGGGTCTCATGTACAACAACTTGTTGTAGACATGGTGGTAGGTAAGGTCCTCCTTAGTTTGGAGGTTGTCGACAATGTTACTTATCGACTCGGGAAGGGAGTGGAGAAGAACTACTGCTTTGGCTTCGGGTGACACGAATACCGATTTGAATACAATTGGTAGATCGTATCAGTCATCAGCAGAGGAGGAGGAGCAACGGTGTTGCATTTGATTCCAGAGGGTGTTGTCCTTGTTGATATGGTCTGCAATACGTGCAGAGGTATCGTACTTGGTATCTAGGACAGCGTTGAGTTGTTCGAAGAAGGAGGTAGTGTTTTCGCTAGTAAATTTATCTTGGAACGCTCTCCAGATGGCGGGGGGTGTTTTATGGGTGACCAACAAAATAAGCCATTGGGGGTCAATCGTTTCAAGGAAGTAGGCCGAGGCCTATTGGTATCGATCGCGGAATTCATCTAGTCTCTCAGAGTTATTATTTCCATCCTCGTCCTGTTCGTTCTCCGGTAGAGTTTCCTTTTCGGTAACTATGTCCCAGCAATTATATAAAGTAAGGACATATTCCGAGATATCTCGCCAGGTCAGGTAGTTATCATGGCCAGTGAGCTTTGGGATGGAGCTCAATTTGTAACTTGGTGCCCAACTACGTTTGGAGTTGTTGGCATAAGAGCTGGGGTTTGGTGTAGGAGTTTCTGGAGGAGGAACGGTGGTTTCTGCCTTGGCCATTTTTGCTTGCTAAGGGCAAAGTGACTTTGGTTGCTAAATACTGGTACTTTGCTTTGCACTTGGGAGTGGTTGCAGCTAGAAAATTTCACTTTCCGTAAGAACTCGGATTTGAAAAGAGAGGAAAACTCGGACTTTAGCGAGGAGCGCCAAGACTTTTTGTATCGATTTGCCAGGAATGTTTCGCCAAGAATGCTTCGTTTCTCGAACGATGTTTCGTTTCGACCGATGTTTCGTTTCGTGTTTCGTTTCGAGGAAATTTTTCAATGTTATAAGAAATATTTTTCTGTAAAAGTTGTTTGTTTCGTTTCGGATGGAATTTGTTTCGTGGTGAAAGAGGAGCGCGTGTAAGTGTAAGTTGTATAGCTATGAATGTACCTGGCTGATAAGCTGTTCAAATTATGTGTATTGGCACGGTCTTATAGCATGAGTACGAAAATAACACACAGTATTAAGGGTATACTATGTGCACGCTTGTGTGAGGAGTATTGTAGTATGATGGTAGATTGGTAGTAGTTCTTGTCCTTAATTAACTAAAACAAAGTAGGCGGCAACAAGCTATTTGTACAGGTGCGTGTCCTGCTTGTACTCAGTAACAAAATAGGGAAAACATTGTCAGAAACATATGTGCAAACATGTTTGACCCTGAAAAACTACCAGGGAAATCACAATACAATATGCGTAATCTGAAGTGGTGTGCGCGAAATAAACGGAAAGATAACACGTGATACACGACCAGTAAAAGTTCACTATACACGGAAAGATAACCGAGAAATCCCGCACATAACATAAGAAATATACACATTAATTCCCAAACATTATCATGAAATATAACTGAGAATATGATATACCCTAGCTGTAGTAATGTCCGTAGTTTCCCTGAGTAAACTAGAAATAACTAAGCAGAGACATAAACAATATTACCATAGGAAATATACATATGAAACGAATTGAAGAATTTCAACAGCCTCCAAGTTAGGGGCGTAAGAGAGGGCAGCAACTTTGCCATCCAGGCCAGTTAGGGAGACAGACCCCCGTTCGTTGACTGTGGCTTTAAAACCACGATGAAGGGAGCAGTTGGCATCGTCGAGTACGGAGGCTGCCAGGTCGGGAAGAAGGCCAGCGAAGATGGCTGCATCTGGGTGGAGGGCTGGTGATGAACGGGGGGTGAAGAATCGGGTAGCTGCGGTGGTGAGCCGAGGTGGAGGAGGTGGTGGTTGTGCATGAGGGGACGGGGAGCCAAAACTGGAGGAATCCGTGGTGGCTTGGTTGGCGGCAGCAGCCTCAAATTTGGCTGCAGAGGAAGGACTAGTTGGGTACTTTCTCCTATTCCTTATACCTACCACGATCAGGGCATAGGAGGGGGCAGAGGTATCATAGCCGTGGAACTGATCACAAGAGAAACCATGGATTACTAGGGGGGTGCTTTCAGAGGCAGGGGTAGGAGGTGGGGGAGGAAGGGCAGATGGGGGCGCCGGGCGCCTCTGGGCCATGCCAGGACGGGGAGGAATGGTAGGAGGGGTGGTGTTGGTAGCGGGGGAGGTGCAAGAGTGACAGGGTGGGACAGGTCACGAAGCTCAGAACAGATTGAGGCTAGGCTGGGTGCTGCTGGGTCTGTAGTTTGAGTGGAGTTGGGTAAACCGGCACTGAGAAGTGCGACTGCTGAGGAGTGGGAGTCAAGCTGGGGGCCAAGGTCCGAGATTGAACGAAGGTCACCACAGGGGAGCGGGATATAGGTGATCTCGCCAGTGGAGAGGTCATCGAGGCCTGAGGGAGAGATGGTGGTTACCTGAGCAGAGGAGAAGTGGATGACTTCCTTGATTTCGCCAAGGAAGGAGGAGAGGAACCTGAAATGGGGGGGATGTCCACTCTGGAGGCAGTGGCTGAGGGTGGTGCAGGGGCGGAGGCAAAGAGACGGGGAGGAGGGGGATCGGCTTGAGCCATGAACAGGCTTGGTGTAAGCAAGGACTTAAGCGAGGAGAGGTGAGGGTGGGATCATGAGAACCGAGTACACTTTTGACATGGTGGTGCAAATGTAGGGGCAGGAAAATAGGGGAAGAGAAGCGTGTCCTAACTACTGTCCGCCTAGAGGTCCTTATATAGGAACTCTTTCCTCAACCGTAACCCTGGTGACTCATACCTATGAGTCACACTCTCGGCTTGCCTCATATTGAGTTTTACTATGAAATCCATCAGCTGACTCAGATGAGTCAACTATGCAGTGTTTCAAACAATCAAAACTCATAAAATAAGTCATGTTTCTTAAAGTGGTCACAAGTGCGAAACCCATGACTTATAATGTTAGTCATGTGCGAAAATCATTGCGTCATATTGTTGAAATTTCCTATGTTACGTTTCATTTACATTTAATGATAGATATTGTATTTTCACTTACTTTGTTGTATTTCGGTTAAACCTGTACACTGCGGACATTACTACAGTTAGAGTTATATTTATGGTATTTTCATTAATGTTATATTGAATACGAAAGGGAGATATATGCGTTGTTTTATTATTGGGTAACGGGATAATCGGGAAGTTTCTTTATCTTTTATGCACATTTATTACATACTAGATTCATAATTCTTTCCTAATATTTCCCGCATACCATCTTAGATTTACGCATATTATTTGGGATTTCCTTGGCAAGATTTCAGGGTCAAACACGTTCGCACTTATGTTTCTCTACCGAGAAACATATTCTTACTTATGTTTTTCTCGCTTATATTTCTTTTACTATGAGTTGGCGCACTCCTGTATAAATAGGGGCTACCGCCCATACACCTCGCTTAGAAGAACCAAGCAACTGAACCTCTACCAATCAGACTTCATACCAAACCACTCCTCACCGAACGTGCCCACGATATCCTCTTAATTTCGCGTAGTTTATTCCACATAGGTATAAAGATCGCGCCTCTTAAGTCGAAATTACGAACAGGTTATGAGCCCGGGGCCTTTCTAAATCTATACGATAAACGCTTACACGTTCTACCTCCAACAGCGACACATAAATTCTCGGCGAAAAATCTATTGTCACAAAATTCCTTCCGACAAAAAGTCTCGGCAAATACCTAGGCAAAAGTCTCGGCCGATCACCAAACTAAAAGTCTCAGCGAAAGAAAATCTCAGCAGAAAATCTTTCAGCACATGCTCTTATAAGGCTGTCCAACGTGCTTTTTCTCTGTCTCTCCTTCTTTCCTCCCCGGACTCCGGTCTCCACACACTCAACCACCATGTTTCTTTGTTGATTCCCGGCGGCCTCTATATAGCTGATTCTCTTGGGATAACACCTCCTTGCTTTGCGCGAGCGGACCTTGAGATCAGGACATAATAGTATTCAGGCCACCGGTATTAGCAGAGTAAGTAGGTGGTCCCAGGGGTGTGTGGCATTTTCCAAAATTCGGATATTTTTGACATAGAAATAATTCCTCATGGCTGAGGTTCCCGTACAAGATTTTCCTCTACCAGCATCAGCTGGACCCTCCAACGCACCTTCCGTCCAACCTCCAGCACTACCTGTCAATCCCATTGACAGACATACCCACAATACCAGAAGTGGCTTCGCTCCCTCCTACAAACTCAACTAGATCCCAAAGTTGACCAGACCGGAGAACTACCGCGTGTGGCGAGACATCTCTGAGTATGTTCTCGGCCTTTTCAATTGTTGGGATATAGTCACTGGAGAAGAGGTAATCCCGGAGGAAGACAGGGATGATGATGGGGCACTCCTAAACGCGGACCCAATCGAAGAATTTCGTGGTCGTTACCAATATGCTTCGGCATACTTTCTTGAAACAATAGACTCCCAATGGCTAATCCTCTTAGCTACACACAAAACACCCTCCGCTATCTGGACCACGTTTCAAGATAAGTTCGATAGAGAAAATACTTTTTCCTTCTTTGACCAGCTAAACGCTGTTTTCGATGATAAGTACAATGGGGCAGGACCTATTGCCGACCACATCAAGTACGATACCTTATAGAATCGATTACAGCATCGCTGCTCTACCCCTACCGCCAACGATCGGTACCCACTACCATTCGGTTTCAAATCTGTCTTTGAGTAGCCAGAAGTGAAAGCGGCCGTCCTCCTCCGTTCCCTCCCCGATTCGATGAGTAACATCGTCGATAACCTCCAATCCAAGGAGGACCTTACCTACAACCACGTTTATAACCAGTTGTTAGACCTTAGAACCTCAGTTAGTTCTGACGGTTACACAGCGTATAAAACCGCTGATGTCAAAGGTAAAGGAAAGGAACCTCAACGGAGGACCGCTACACCATCTGCCGCTCCCAAAGAATGTACCTATTGCATAAAGCATTACCCCACGGCTCGTTGCGAAGGACACCTCTGGAGCGAATGTCACAAACTTAAGGCTGACAACCTTAAAAAGAAGGCAAGAAAAGCGGGTAATACCGCTAAGATCGGAAAGGAAGAGATATCTGAACCGCTCAGTACCTCTACCTCCCTACACTCCGCACAAAGAATCCCTCACCCACACAATTAGGTAATCGATACAGGCGCAAGCTCACACATGAAGAGTAACTTAGACCTTTTTATAAACTTCGAACCTGAGGATAGAACCGTTAAGTTAGGCGTTGATTCAGTCATAGAATCATGCGGCTGTGGATCACTTAGGATAATGGCCAAAACATCTAATGGTCTTATCAAACCTGTTATTCTTCAACGTGTTCTTTGGGTTCCTAAGTTGGGTCAAAGCAATTTACTTTCATGGCGCGCAATTATTTCTTTTGGGAAAGGTTTTTCTTTACGGAGTTCTGGGAAGGATAAGTATATTTTTAGGGAAGATAAAGAAGAAGTTTTATGGGGCAAGTTGAAAGGACAAAATTACGTTGTGCAAGAGCAGAAAGAGAAGGCAAATAAGATGACCTACCAATAGTGGCATGAGTCCCTCGGTCATCCCTCACTTCCGTACCTCAAAAGCAGCAACTACTCTGATAATCCTATTATACCCCATATTCCTGCAGACTGGTGCTGTGAAACCTGCATTACCTCAAAGTCAACCAAACGCAAACCTGAGTCAAAAGAAGAAGGTTGTGATAAACCCTTTGAACTAATCTATTCAGACCTGAGAGGAAGGTTCTCCACCCAATCCTTTGGCAAATCCTGGTACTACATCACCTTCATTGATGACCGTACCCGCTATGCTTGAATTTATCCCCTTAAATCAAAATCCGTCACGGTTACGGTGTTCAACAAGTTCATCAATGAAAGACAGACCCAGGACAACGCTATTATAAAAAGATTCATAACAGATGGAGGAGGTGAGTACGTGAACACTAATATGTTAACACTCTTTGAGAAGCATGGAATTGTTCATGATAAAACCCCTCCCTATTCTCATGAATCTAATTGCGTTGCCGCACGATTTAACCGAACAATAATCGCATCAACCCGTTGTATGCTGAAAGGCTTGCCAGCGCAACTTTGGGCCGAAGGAGTCACCACCGCAGTCTATCTCCGGAACCGACTCCCTAACCGATCCATAGGTAATTCAACGCCCTATGAATCTATCTACAACAAAAAGCTGTTGATCAACTACTTGCGCCCATAGGTGACCGAATACTTTGTCCATATACCTGAGGAGACTCGAAAACCTGGAACAAAGTTACAGCCCTGGGCTATCAAAGGCTATCTTGTCGGATACACTAACTCTGACAAAATATACCGGATATATCTACCAGCGCAACATAAGATTTCAGAAACACGACAGATCCATTGGACAAACAAGACGATAATACCGCTTGCCTCCTCGGATCTCTCACCACCGGAAACACCATTTGCGATTGTTCATCCACCATCCCTTCATCTAGCCTTACAACAACTGGACACTCCCAAGGAACAGGAACCAGATGAACCACCCCAACATATAACAATTGAAGTACACCCTCCTCTACCGCCTGAACAACCAGAAGAATATGAGCAACATGCAACACCGTCTCCAACACCGGAACCGGAACAGCAACAACCAGACCCAGTAGAACCTGAGTTGCCCCTGGCACATGTGGAGCCACCTGCAATGTGAACACTATCTGGAAGAATCTCACGCCCACACGTACGTTTTGGATTTCACACCATAGAAATGCCAGACGTGGATCCAACCACCTATAACCAAGCCATAAAAAGCTCGTTTAGGGATCAATGGGTTACTGCGATGGATGAAGAGATTCAGGCTTTGGAAAGGAATAACAACTTCGACGTTGTCGACAAACCTATAGGAAGAAAGCTAATTGATAGTAAGTGGGTTTACAAAGTTAAAAAGAACACTGATGGTACTTTGGAAAGATACCGTGCAAGAGCCGTCGCTAAAGGATTCTCTCAAATCCCTGGCTTCGACTTCGAGGACACTTTCGCACCCCTCATACGTTACGAATCACTTCGTTTTCTCCTCGCGATCAACGCTAAAAACAACTGGCGACCGCCACAATTTGATGTTAAATCAGCCTTCCTATATGGTAAGTTGAAAGAAGAAGTTTACATGCGACCGTTACCTGGGTACAGTGACGGAGACAAAGTATGGAAACTTAACCGATGTCTCTATGGACTTAAACAATCAGCGAATGAATGGTATGCTCTCTTCGCTAAATTCTTATTCTCCAAAGTCTTTACGACATCAGCCCTCGACCCATGCATGTTCGTTCACAGTTAACACGACATATAAGTATCGGTTTATGTTGACGACATCGCTATCCACTCCGCCGAAACCCCCGAAGCAGCATCTCTGATAGAAGACCTGAAAACGGCATTCGAGATTACCGATCTAGGGGAAGATACAGTTTTGCTCTGCCAACACATCACGTATACCACAGACGGCATTCATCTTACCCAAGAACAATACATCAAGTCAGTCCTCAAACGATATGGCATGGAAGATTCACGTTCCGTATCCACGCCTTTACCAAAAGGCATTCAACTTACGAAAGGTACTGAGGAAACACGGACACCAGACCTCTCCCTATACCAATCATTTATAGGATCACTTATGTATTTGACGACTAGCACAAGACCCGATCTAGCGTATACCATATCATTTCTCTCTCAATATTCCGCATGTCCTACCGACCAACATCTTAAGGCCGCTAAACACGTCCTACGATACATTCATCGAACACAACATATTGGATTGTTCTACACACACACCACAACTAATGCTATCGAGGCCTATGTTGACGCTGATTACGCCGCTTGTTTGGATACTCGCCGTTCCTTTAGTGGATACGTCATTCTATACAATAATGCCTGTATCTCCAGGCGATTCAAGAAACAACTCTCGGTCTCAACATCTACTACCGAAGCAGAATACGTCGCGATGTCCTTAACAATAAGACAGATCCAATGGTTCCAAAAAGCTCTACACGATACTCGTTTACAAACACCGATCGCACTTCATGCAGATAATACTGGTGCAAACTTCCTGGCAGCAAACCATCAACTTAACTACCGAACAAAACATATCGACGTCCACTTCCACAAAATGCTGGAGGAACTTGATCGTAGTTCATTTACGTTGTCAAAAGTTACCTCCTCCGAGAATCTTGCCGATATCTGCAACAAAATATTAGCGAAGCCGGCACACGAGTACATCATGACACCTTTGGGCTGTAGGTAATGAGGGGAAGTGTTGAAATTTCCTATATTACGTTTCATTTACATTTATTGATAGATATTGTATTTTCACTTACTTTGTTGTGTTTCGGTTAAACCTGTACACTGCAGACATTACTACAGCTAGAGTTATATTTATGGTATTTTCATTAATGTTATATTGAATACGAACGGGAGATATATGCGTTGTTTTCTTATTAGGTAACGGGATAATCGGGAAGTTTCTTTATCTTTTATGCACGTTTATTACATACGGGATTCATAATTCTTTCCTAATATTTCCCGCACACCATCTTAGATTTACGCATATTATTTGGGATTTCCTTGGCAGCATTTCAGGGTCAAACACGTTCGCACATATGTTTCTCTACCGAGAAACATATTCTTATATTTTTCTTGCTTATATTTCTTTTACTATGAGTTGGCGCACTCCTGTATAAATAGGGGCTACCGCCCGTACACCTCGCCTAGAAGAATCAAGCAACTGAACATCTACCAATCAGACTTCATACCAAACCACTCCTCACCAAACGTGCCCGCGATATCCTCTTAATATCACGTAGTTTATTCCACATAGCTATAAAGATCGCGCCTCTTAAGTCACAAATACGAACACATATGACTTACTAATGTGGGTCATGCACACATACAACCAATCACAATATAACAATATTTGCACTAGTGTGTATCATGTAAGACCCCATAACTACTACTGAGTCATAGAGCGAAATCTGACAGCTTAATGACTCATAACGATGAGTCATGTAAAATCCTGCCTGGCTTAGTCACCAATCGTGACAGATGCAGTGGCAAGTGAAACAGTAGCTCCTATAGAAGCCAAAGCAGACTGGGATCCTAGGGACCTCGTCATTATCTCTAGCAAGGACCCTAGCGTCCGCTGGGAGAGTCAACTGAGGGCGTGACGTTGAGGCAGGGGTGTAGCGTGGTGGCAAAACAGGGCGGTCAGGGCAGTATCAGTGCCTGCCGGAGTGATGACTATCACAGTTTGCACACATGGCCGGAGAGGAAATATAGCAGTTAAGGCCATGTTTGAGGTTGCCTCCCTTGTGTCAGGAGGGGTTGGGACAGCCACATTCTACTCTATTGTGGTTGAGAGACCACAAGTGGCACACAGGGTGATCTACCTTGCACCTAGGACCAACATGGCCAAACTTTCAGAAGTTGAAACATTGACTGAAGGCTTTAGAGAAAAAGGCCTGCTTGGAGCTACAGTTCTCAGAGAAGAGGAGAATAGAGGGGAGCTGTAACCTACTCCAGAGTATCTCGAGAATCCCAAAGTGACTCTGAAAATACTTTAATGATAGGGGGAGAAGTGTCGATGGATAGGTCTTCCATAGACAAGGTAAAAGGTATGGAACTATTAGAGTGACTGTTCAACTGTAGTATTAAATATGATTGTCCTGTGAGGTTTGAGAGTCCAAATCCTTAAGGGATTGCAGGCTCTAGAAATACAAAAGATTGTTGCTAGGAAAACTAAACAAAATGGTAAACATCCTGTCCAATAACATGCTAACAGAGGTAGCATAACAAGGTAACATTATTCTGAAAACAGAGGGTTAAGAGCGACAGGATAGAGGTAACAAAACCAGTAATAGAATCCAAATAAGAAGGAACAAGAGATCGCTAATACTATACAAATCGAGTAGGTATACTAGGAGGATAGCGATACCCTAATGGGTAGAAGCAAGGAGAGGTAGTGATAAGTAAAAGAAGGAAAGAATAATCAGTTAGGAAGTCATAACCAAGTAGGAAAGGTCAACCAATTACTAGCACTTATCAGGTATAAACCCAAATAAGTAATATCCAACATCAAGTCAGTTGTAATAGTAAAAATATAGTAGGATTCCGTTACACTCCCCTTTAAATTAAATATAACACACAACACAATAAGGAATATCCTAAAGGGCTTAATGACCAACCCACCTTTAGAGCATTCCACTTAATTTTTCAAATATATAACTTAATTGGTAAACATATATCCTTCAGTTGTGTCAGGACCTTACACCTTTATAAGCCCCATAGTAGCGAAGACAATTCCATGAAGCAGTTAGCCCTCTATCTCAGATTCATTCAAGTTGGAGACTATTGTGCTGGTATCGGATTCTCATTAGTCTGAGTCGTGAAGGGGTTTCCAAAATCCGTCAGGGTCAAGCTCAGGTGAGAGAGGGGCAGAGTTTACTTTATGAAGTGTCCAGGTAGAGAAAGTCTCACCATGGGACCAAGGGAGTATGAAAGCTATATCTTCATTGTAGGTATCGAAGTAGTAGGATCTGATGAGCATTCTGGCACCTTGTAGGTTGTAGAGGGGTTCTCATGTTACTGTAATTTCGTCATAGCCTTTCCAATGGATGAAGAACTGTCTCTTTATGGGATAGATTCAATCTTAGAGTATTTTTTCGATTTACGATTGTTCTTGTCCACTAGCATCAATGGTGCCAGAATCTTTAGATATGGGTGGTGGTTTTCCAAGGAGGCTGAAGGTGTTGGGTCTTAGGTAAATGCGAAGATTGCTGCGATCGATCTATGGGTGGATTCCTGCCATGACTGAAGGGAGTAAGAGTTTGTAGTTGTTGTCTCTGTCTAGTCATTCACGAACTGAGAAAGCTCCAAACAGTGTTCAACAAGCTTGTTATTTCATGCAACCTTATGGTTATAAGGTGCTGAGAAGAGGATAACTTCAGTATCGTTAGGGATGATTAGGGGTCCATCCTTTCTTTTGTTTTCAGAGGAGGTAGTTTGGCGTGCTATGGCCTTTTTGAGTGCATCTCTAGCAACTTGTTGATTATTCATGATCTGTGAAGCAAAATTGTCTGATGGTTGTAATGAAGGGGAGAGAACTCTGATGCTAGGGAGGAGGTTAGAGAGTCTGCCAAAGGTGATTCCGAAGGGGAAGAGTTCTGTGCTATCGCTGGGGGCTGCATTGATTGCAGTCTGGAAATGAGGTAGGCGGCAAACGAACTTGGTTCCTTTAAGGTTGACATAGTTCCTGAGGCATTGACAAAGAGTTCTGAATCTGCACTCATTCTCTCTATTGGTCTAGTGATGGTAAGCTGTAGCCATGTTGAGATCAACATTGAGATTCACCATAAGCTGTGTCCAAAAGCTTGAGGTAAACTTGAGGTCTCAGTCAGAGATTAGGAAGGTTGGTGTTACAAACCTATCCCTAGTCTGCCGGACAAGGCATACTATCTCCTTCAACTGCAACAGGTGACGATACGTACCGCTGTTCTTACTGCTTGTCAGGTCTCGTAGCCTTATGTCGCCTTGGGAAGGCTGAGTCCTCACACTCCTAGCCCTTGCGACTGCTCCTCAGCGATACGTTCCTCAAATCACCCTTCGGTCGGTAATATAAACGGATGGTTGTAATAAGAATAAAGTATCGATTGAACATATAGTAAAAGTATAACATAGGAAGTTACTTAGGTGGTTGCGTGAAGAGCAAGCCATCTGTGTCCGTGACCCTCCTTATATAGGCGCTCTTCCCACAACCCTAACCCTGCTGACTTTACTATGAGTCACCTCTTTACTATAAATGCCGCGTGAGTCATAGTATAACAAACATCCTATAACTCACAGTTTGAGTCATTGTATACAATCCCCATATTATCCAATTTCCATAAAAGGTCGTGTGCGCTAATCGCGTCACATGCGTGATATCCCTGACTCATACTTGTAGTCAGGTACGAAAGTCATATCATTATAAGAGCTCACAAGCGTGAGTCATGAAACTATAAACATGAATCAAATCAAACATCATAATCATAAATGATCAGACAAATCGTGAGTCATGTGACATATTCCATATTGCTAAGTCACGATTTGTGACAGTTGGGAAACAATAAAGGAAGAAAACGCGGTCAATGAGGGTGTGTGCAGTTTCGATAGCTGCAATAAGCTGGATTTCTGGTATGAGGTATGTAAACACACTAAATCGATCCAAGATTACCATGATAAGTTCATCTTTGGAATGGCTAGGAATAGGTCCTGTAAAATCAATTGCACGTGACGAGAATTGCTGTCTGGGTACCGGGAGGAGGGTGACTGAACTTGCAGGGACAGTGGTAGGTTGCATGTTGAGCTAGCATAGGTGGCATGTGCGGACATAGTCTTTGAAATCGTTCTTCATGGAGACCCAGAAGAAGTGTCTTGAAGCCAATTCAAAACATTTCTGCCAACCCATGTGTGCCATTTGAGCATGAGTAAGGCGCATAATTTTGCTTCTGATATTATGTTATATACCTATCCCTAGTCTGCCAGACAAGGCACACTATATTCTTCAACTACAACTGGTAACAATACAGACTAATGGTCTTACCGCTCGTCAGGTCTCGTAGCCTTATGTCGCCGTGGGATCGCAGAGTCCTCACACTCCTACCCCTTGCGACTGCTCCTTAGCGATACTTTCCTTGAATCACCTTTCAGTCGGTGATATAAATGGATGCTCATAATAATAATAAAGTAGATATTGAACTAATAGGTAAAATATAACCAAGGAAGTAACTTAGGTGGTTGTGTGAAGAGCTATCTACTTGCATCCATGACCCTCAGTATTTAGACGCTCTTCCCACAACCCTAACCCTGGTGACTTTTCTATGAGTCACCTACTTACTATGACTTCCCTGTGAGTTATAGTAAATCTTCCCCATATTATTCAATTCCCATAATAGGTCATGAGCACTAATCGCGTCAGATGTGTGAAACTCCTGACTCATACTTGTAGTCAAGTGCAAGAGTCATAACATCATATGACCTCACAAGCGTGAGTCATAAAAACCATAAACATAACTCAAACCAAATATCATAATCATAAATGATCTCACAAATCGTGAGTGATGTGAAACATTCCATATTGCTAAGTCACGATTTGTGACATGTTAGCACCTTCATTTCTTACTTCATAGGGGACATAAGGACAGTCACTATTATCATCCTTCCCCTTTCTGATGAGAACTCTATCATATAAGAGCTAGTCAAGGAGGTCGATAACCTTGTTAACTACTTTCAGGTGAGGGTCAATCTGGGTACCATTTCAAATGCTAGAGTACCACTTTCCTTTTATGTAGTTGGTAAGCTGAAAAGCGCGAAGGTTATTCTATGAAGAGAGCTGATTAAACAAGCAATCCTCATAATTAACTGGTGCTTCTAGGGTAGGTAGATCCCATTTTTGGTTGATATCCAGTATTTCTGTATCTTTTCCGTTATCAATAACAGTATCAAAGACTGGGTAGCCATCATCATCATGGAGGGGAGGAGGAACCGCCCATCTGTGCTCTGCTCTGCGCTCGGGATGATGACAGGAAACAAAGTTGGAGGAAGAATATTTGTTGAAATTGTCATGGAATATCGCGAGATCCTGAGAGAAAGTATTCTGTATTCTTTCCATTTATATGGGTTTGGCATTCGCCTCAGACACAGGCTGGCCAGTGCATAGCTCTGTATTTATTAGATTCAAGAAATCAGTCCAGTTCATTGACTGGGAGTCGTGGATGGACTGGTGTGATCTGAGAGTCAGGTTCAGTAGGTGTGCTGATGGGGGCCATATTTCTGGAGATGGTCACTGCAAGGGATTCCAGTTGGGTGATAGAGTCAACCAATCATTTAAAGCAGTTTCTAATAGTATCTGGATGCAGTGGTTGGTCCATATCTTCTGAAGGATTGTTAATTCTCGCTGCAAGGCCAGAGAGTTGAGCTTTAGCTAACTGAATATATACTGTGGCTTGCGATAGCTCTTGAGGGTTGTTGAGATTAGAGGAGGTCACCAGGATTTCACAACCTGGAATGGCAATGGTTGGAGGCTCGAGGGTATTTGCAGCTTTGTCCATGGCTTATTCAACAGAATCTGAGTAGTCTATCACTGCTTTAGAGCTCTAGGAGTTTGAGCTGGTACCATTAAGTGAATTTCACAAGGAGTAGTGTTCAGGAGCATGAATCCGAGAGGGTACTGGAAGAGTAAGGGCAGAAGAAGGGTCTTGGGCATGGGTGATATTGAGGTAGTGTCTTGTTATACTGTTCATGGCAGAGGATGGGGTTTTATAGGCTTCTTCTCTGTAGGGTCTTCGAGTATTTGCTCTTCTTCAGCTGGGGTGTCTTCACAGATCCTTGAAAATGGATCGCAAGGACATTGTCTTTGACAGGTCTGTGTATGATATTGATATCATAAGATTGTAGGAACATGCGCTATCTAGTTTGGCGGTAAGGTAGTTCAGTCTGATTCAGGAAAAATGATAGTTTCTTGTTATCAGACACAACAGTGAACTTGGTGCCTTATAGAATTGGATGGATTTCCTCAGTGGCATCCACAATGGCCAAAAGTTCAAAATCATGGACAGGGTAGTACAGCAGACTTGTAGCAAACTTTCTGCTGTGGAATGCGGCTGGGTATACTCTCTCAGGGGAGGGTACTTGGCCAACCCATGCACCTGACCCAACCTTAGAGGCATCAGTAATGAGGTATATTGGATCAGCTGATGTCTTATATGAGATAGGGCGGAGCAGAATTGTCTCGTTAGCCAGGCACTTAACCTGTTTGAAGGCCTCCTCATGCAGGGGTCGCTATTCAAACACATCTTGGTAAATAATGTCTGAGAGGAGGGTACTGGTGGAGGCAAGGTGTTGAAGGAAATGGGCCTTATATATCATATCTCCAAAAAAGGTCTGAACTGTTTTTTTTCGAGGTTGGTGTGGGGTAGTCTTGGATGGATCGAATCATTTCTGGGTTTGCATGAAATCCACTCTCCTCTCTAACATGTTCTAAGAGTGAGAGCTTGCTGGTAAAGAATTTGCACTAGTCTGGTGATGCTATGATATGGTACTACTTTAGTCATCCCAAGACTGATCTGATATGCGAAATATGATCCTCTACTGTTTCTGAGTAGATGGTAATGTCATCCATGTATGCCTAAACGAAATTTCAAATAAATCCTTCTATGACAAATTCTATAACTTTCATAGAAGTAGCAGAGTCGTTGGCATCTCCTTACAGCCTAACTCTGCATGCAAAGGATCGAACGTGTGTCTTGATGGTGTTGAATTTCTCATCGCTGTGGAGAACTTGAATTTGGAAGTAACAATTTGCAAAGTCTATTGTGGTTGTAACCTTTGCTCTGGCATCAGTTCTGAGTGTCATAGATTGATCGGGAATCACTCCATGGTCCTAGATAGTAATATCGTTTCTGGGGACAAGGTCAGGAAGGAATCTGATTTCCCTATTACGTTTGAGCTTTGGGAATATGGTGACTGGGTTGTGTGCCTTCCTTGGGTAAATGATTCCTTTTACTTTCCAGTTTTCGATTAGTGGTCTGTAGGCTGCGATGTACTTGTCAGAGAAAGTTAAGAACCTCAGATTATGGTCTGACATTGTATCTTTAAGCTGGATGTAGTGGTTAACATCCCTCAAGGGTGGTAATTCCGCTATCTGCTTGCCAGGGAATACTATAGGAAATTTGGAAATGAAGTCACGGGGATCTGGTTCATTGATGGCTGAAAATCGTGCATGCGTAGCTTTCTTGGAGGTTAAGATGATTCCTTTGTCAGGGAAGTTGATAATAGATTTTCCGCAATCTATTACAGCCTGCTGTGTAGTAAGGTAAGGAATTCCAAGCAAGATATCATAGTTGTCCAGGGAGCAGACTAGGGCTTCAGAGATATTGCCCCCTTCCTTGTCAATCTGTATGATAGGCTTTGCAACATAGTTGATTGCTGACAGTGATCCTTTAACTGCCATCTTCAGGTTGATTGAAGTTTTGAGTTCTCTAGTGAGGATTTGCTGGATAGTGACAAACTTTCCTGATATCAAGTTGTCTCCTGTAGTTCCTGTATCGAATAGTGCACTTACTTTGTGGCCTTTGACTGTTATGTATCTTTCGAGGGCTTGTGATTGAGTTCCACTAGGTCCTGTATAGTTTGTAGTAACAGTAACCTATTCCTTCACTTGGGGATCGCCTTCTTGACTGTGGTATGTTCTCCAGATATTCTGGGGTCTCCTGAATCCGCCAGGGCCTTAATTTCATCGCTGCAGCGTGCTCCTATGCTTCTTCTTCCCAAAGTAGTTATTGGAGTAGTGTCCATGTTTTCCACAGTAGTAAGAGTCATTGTCTCTTCTGCGCCGATCCTTCTCAGACTGGGACACTCTTCGATGCTGAGGGGTATTGTTGGTGAACCTTGGTTGATATCGCTATGTGTTGTTCAGGGTGCACTTGGGTACTTGTTTGGAGACTGCATTAGAGGTTGCATTTCCTTGACGATTTCCATAGAGTCCTGTAGAATGTGCAATTGTATCTCTCTTTTCTGCTATCTCCACTAGCTGGTTAAAGCAGGTGTCTGAAGTGATGTGTGGCTTCACTTCACGTTTGAGCTTGATATCCATAGCATCAAGGAGTTTCTGCCTCACTGAAAAGTCTGACAATGTTCCTTGTAGGAGACTGTCTCGCAAGGTTTCAAGTCTGATTAAAGGGTCGGTAATCTGTACTGGTTCTCCGCCCGTAGTTTGCTTGACTTCTAGCCTGTGTTCATAGATTGTATCTGTAGATGTGGAAGGAAGGAAGTAGACCTCGAATATCTGTTTGAGGCTAGTGACTATGTGGCCTCCTTGGGGTGCTTCATATTGAGTGAATTTATCGCAGGCTTTCTCTCTGCAAAAGCCTCTATAGTATTACAGGGCTTCAGAAGCATCGTAAGTTATGGCAAGGCTGGCGATGTATCATTGGACTGTGTTGAACCATGAGTTGATTGTCAATGGCTCTCGATCTTAGCCTTCTCCAGTGAATTTAAATTGTGCAGGGCATTTAGGACTATTATTTCCCTCTGGGGGGACAGACATAGCGATGGGTGCAGGGCTTAGATTGCTTGGTGGACTTGGTGGACTTGGTGGACTAGGTAAATCGCCTGGTGCAGGGCTTGAATCTCAGGGTTATCTTGGTAGATGGGGGGTCTAGGTGGCGAAGCGGGGGGTTCTGGTCGTGGAGCGTTTTCAGGACCGGAATCTGATTATGATTTTGAGCTTGGTTCTCTATTGCATTGGACTTCTTGGTGGAGCTGTTCTTGGACTTGGGCTTGGACTTGGGCTTGGCGTGGAGCTTGAGCTTAGTGTTGGTCCTCTTCTTCGCTACTGCTGCTTTCTAATGATGATCGTTCTGTATCCTACAATGATGGAGCAGGTCGGGGTACTGGCGTTATACTTTAGGGTCCAAAGGAGGATCCAAATGATCCGGTATGAAAGGTACTTCTAGTATCACTTGAGAGCGAAATGGTTGCCAGCTATGGTAAGCTGGTCTCGCCAGGAGTCCGTTCAAGGCCTTCTTGGAAACGGGGAGGTGTACTAATACTGCCGGGTCAAGGTAGGCGAAGGGTGATCAGTCTTCTGTCAAAGATCAAAGCTATACTTGAGTCTCGGTTAAAAAAATATAACCACTCCCAAGTTTCTCGAGAATCCCAAAGGGACTCTGAAAATGCTTTTAGGATAGGTGTTACAATCCTATGCTGTCAGCTGACTTGCAACAGGTAACTACTGCTCTGTGGGTTGTATTAATATGACTGGGTCGTCCTTGTAGTCCTCTAGAGAGTGTGGCGCTAATATCTGCCACCAAGGTAGGAGTCCTACTACAACTAGTAGTACTAGATAACGATCCACTATTGCTCTGAGGCCTATGCCTACCTTGTGTTGATTGCTAAACCCTATAGTTCCTATCGCATAATGCCAATGGAGGAGCGGAGAGGTAAAGAGGCAAAGTAATTGAATTGGAATGAACTTAGATGGTTGCGTGAAGAATCCTAACTACAGGCACATTTTTTTTTATTATATATTTGTTGTTAAGGTACAAGAACTTGTGTGCAGCACTAGCTATGGTATAAACAAAACCCTAATCCCAAAAACGAAATAAAGGTAACCAACGCTACATAAAGATCCAACTGGACAGGTAACTCTACACACACCTCGTACAGTAAACTTAAGTAAAGAAAAACCAATCAAGGAAAGATACAGAAACTAAGCCATCAGGTGAGGAAAGACCGCAAGTTTTAAGAACTTGGGGACGAAAAAGCTGGTGGGCAGGGGAATCCAGCAGGGTGGGGGCAACCAGCGGAGGCGGAGATGAGAGTGGAGATAGCAGCATGCCAGGGAGGAAGTCAATCTGCATCTCCAATAAGTAGGTGACCATGTTGAGGAGAAGTGGTATGGAAGACCAGATAGGGTCGTCCACGCCTATCCCTGTAAGATCTTGGAGGTGGTGTCGGCGGGTATCAGCGGGGGATGGGCAGGAGAGTAGGGCATGCTAGAAGTCTTCGTCACGGTCCCAGCACTGTGGACAGTGGGTGCGCCCCACTTGAGAGGCCCTGGTGGTATGAAGAGCCCGATAGCTGTTGTCGGCATGCATTTGGTGAATGCGTCCTGCCGTGAACTTTCCCAGGCCCATAAAATGACGTGGGGACAGGGACGTTCGGTAGGGGTAATAGGCTGTGGGAGGGTAGGCATCTCCTAAGTCCTTCATGAGGGTCTGGTGTGCCTGCCTGCTAAGGCTGGTGTAGGCGGCGCGCATAGCAGGTAGTAGGGGGAGAGGAGGACAAAGGGGTGCGAGATCTGCACATGGTGAGGCGGTGAAGGACCAAGATCTCAGGATAGGGAGGATGAGGTCGGCCATCACATCCACAGGGAGATGGGTGCGGACTGGCATGCAGGAAAGAGCAGAGTTTCATGGAGAGGATTGACATTGGGCTGGAGGCGGTGAGCGAGATGGCACCATGAGTTTGGCGCGCAAGACTGCAGGAGGGAGGAAAAGTGCTGTGGCAACTGGCCTGCAGCTGGGTTGATAGTTGTGAGGTGCATACGAGTCTAAGGGTAGCAAGTCTGCAGCGGTGGGGGCACAGGAGCGCGATTGGAGGGAGGCAGCTCTCAAAAGAGAGGATTGAGTGTCTGCTAGAGTGAAAGCAATTGGTAACCCATCTCTGGATCTGGTGCCAAAAGAGGTGCATGTGCCGTAGCATTCCGCAGGAGGGTACAAAGAGGTCAGCCCATAGGTTACGATATGGAGGAGGATTGAGACAGCTAGGCGGTGGCCCAGGTGGGGGGAGAGGCCAGGCCCGGTGAGAAAGCCTGCGACCAGTGGGAAAGGCACCTTAAGCGAGGGCAAGTCTTTTGGAGAAGTGAGTTGACGTGGAAAGGGATAGGGTGAGCCAGTAGCCAAGCCACCTGAGAGAATTGGCGGGATCGAAAAGCTGCCAATCCAAGTGTATGGGAATGATGCATGGGGAGCTGCACTGGTTCCTGGTGCGCCAGTGTATCAGGTCTATCTTGTAGTCTGAAAAGGGAACCTTACACACTACTCCGCGACTCTTGATCCTGAAACAGCCGCTTGCAGCAGCTAAACATATTGGCGATAAGAAGGAGGAGATACAGTCTATGTAAAATCATCAATATAAGAAATAATAAGCCCCCTGGGGTGGTAGATATGAAGGGAAGACACATAAATAACAAAAAGAAAAGGAGATACATGAGACCCCTAAGGGGTTCCAAGTGAAATGGAAGAAAAAAATCCAGCTGAACCCTGGAAGAGAAGACAGCAGGTGCGGCCTGTGAGTAACGACCTGACCCAGGAGATAAGGTAGTAATTGACCCCTTTCATCCTGAGTACAGAGGAGAGAAAATCAGGATCTACATTGTCTAAACTACCTTGAATATCAAGGAAGTGGGTCAAGACACGGAGGGTGGGGCTGGTAAGGATGCGGACTGTATGAGCGAGGGTGGTGACTCCATCAACGGAGGAAAGGCACACAAGGGAGCCACATTGGTTGGGACTGAGGAGAGTACAGGCCCTGGCGACGAGGACGTGTCGGAAGGCGACATTTCTCGCGAAGACCTTGGAGATTGTCTCAAGAAGGACCATGACCCTAATGGATGCCGTGGTGTCGTAGGATGGCTTGCCTCGCTTGTCCAAGACCACACTATTGGCCTTTTTAAGGGAAAGGGGGTAGAACCCATGGAGGAAAAGAGGGGAGAGGAGGGAAATAAATAGGAGGGGGTTCTGCGGTAGACCACTTTCCATACCCCGTAAGGGACGGTATCAGGACCCGGTGCTGAAGAGGAGGAGGAGTCCCTTAGGGTGGCAGAGATCTCATCAGAGGACTGCTCAGGGGTATCAGAGTAGGAGCAGAGGATGGAGGTGGGGCAGGGGGAGGGACGAGGTGGGAAGAACTGATTGAGGAGAGTATTGTTAATAGACTCAGTAGTTTCGGTCCCTAGAAGGGTGGGGAAACGAGTTGTCTGGGAGCCTATGGCTAGCCGTTTGGTGGTCCTGAGGGAAGATGGAGTGGCATTCAAGAGGAGGGAGGTCTAGTGGGCCTTTTTCGCCCTCTTTATGGCCTTGAAGTAGGTAAGGTGGGCGAGTCTGGCACCAGAGAGGTCACTGATGGAACTGGTACAGCGGGCCTTGCGGGCAGTGCAGTGATGTTCCTTCATAAGAGTATAAAGGAGGGGTGACCACCAGGGCATGGCCCTGGAGAAGGAGTGCGAGAGAGGGCTATAGTGGCGGAGCAGGGAAAGAACATGACCAAAGTTGGAGTAGAAACATTAGGAAAGAGAATTGTAGGTGGAGAGGCGGGGGGCGTCAGGGATTGTCAGCTCCTCAAGCAGGGGCAAGGGGGTGGCCCTGTCAGTCAAGGCCCAGTTAGGGCGGGGAGGTGGTTGTGTGTCTTTAGGATGCCTAAAGGAGAGCAAAATGGATAAATAGTGTGAGCCAGTTGAGGGGAGGGGAGTGCTCCATGAGGAGAAAAAAGGAAATAATCCAGGAGAGGCAAAGGAAATATCTAAAACTAAGGGTCTGCCCCCGCCACCCAAAGGGAAGTGGGTGAAGACCCCAGGGGTATTCAAGAGCTGCTAGCCAAGCTCGGCGCCCTTGAAAAGTAAGGGAAAGAAACAGCTAACCTAGAGGGAGAGTGGGCCCAAAGCGGGTCAGAGGTGGGGTGGTGGAAGTTAAAATTACCTAAAGAAAGAATCGGAAACCCATCCAGGGGGAACAACACAAGAGGTAAAATACCACGCGAGGAGGGCACCCTGCTGGGGAGTATGATTTCAGTACCCGGAGGTGTGGAACGGAAAACCCAAACACTCTATCTGTCTGGAAAAAATCAAGGTCCTTGGTGTCAGACCTCCCAAAAAAGACAGGAAGTATGACGCTCATGGAGAGTAAAGCAGAAGAAACATAATAGGACACCAGTGGCTTTTTAGGGGAGGAATAAGGGGGAAGAAAGGACTTGAAACCAGCAGAGGTGGGAACACGACCTCGAAAAACCTTCAGATCCTGTATGCAGACCAAGTAAACAGGAAATGAAAGTTCACCTAAAGAATTAAAAAAGGAAGAAAATACATCCCAGCTACCCAGGCAGTTGTGTTGAGCAAGGAAGAGTAAGGACGAGGCCCTAAGGGCCTCATGTGTGGGAGAGGTGGTTGTTTTATCCATTGCTGAGCAGAGCACATGGGATCACGGGTGGCAGTAGAAGGGCTGGGCGCCACATGGGTGGGTGAGGCACCGTGCCGAGAGTAGGACCTGGATATCCCAGGGGCGGACTAGGCGGGTCTCATGGGCCTGGGAGTGGTTAGGTCAAGGGCAGGACCCAAGGGACCAAGAGGGGGAGTGGAGTTGCGTGAGGCTGGTTTAGAACCAGGGAGAGATCTGGCAAGACATCCATCTCACGATCATCTTTGATGGGGTGGGCAGGTACCGAATAGGGGGGGGAGGATATGGCCTGGAAGGGCAGTACCGATTACGGGGAGAGTGATCCGCGTCGCAGTTTGGGCATCATGGGGGGGAGGTCATGCAGGAGCTTAGAATAGATTTGGTGGAGCCCTGCTAGGGGTAGGAGGGATTGCAGAATCTATGGTTGGCTCTCCTCTGATGGAGAGAGCAGAAGGGGCAGACTTGGTGTGGTGTTTTGCATCGGGGGACCACATGACCAAAGGCGCAGCAGTTGTCGCATTGTGTGTAGGGAGAGGAGGAGAAGGCCCATTCATATCGTCTATTAGCTGACAAGAGAGTGACATGTGGTAGGAGGGAGGAGGCGTGCTCAGGGGCAGTGATTATGACTAGCGAGCTAGAGTATTTGAGGCATGAGGCTGGGTCCCTATTGAGGAACCTAGCGAAGAGGATAGGAAATCCAGTGGAGTTAAGCATTGATGTAGAGAGGCGGGAGAAGTGGTCATCTTCATTCTCAGAGAGGCATGTGGAGGGAATAGAGTAGATCGTTATTTGAATGCTGTAGGAGCTGGGCGGACGGGGAGACAGGGGTTTTCGCCAAATGGGAATGATGGGTTGAGGCGCCTGGTAAGGGCCTCAAAGTATGGAGCGTAGGAGATGGCTGGGACTTGGCCATCAAGGCCAGTGAGGGTGATAGTGCTTCAGTCATAGACAGAGGCCTTGAAGTCACGGAGAAGGGCGGAGTTGATATCCACTAGTATGGAGGCTGCCGGGTTTGGAAGAAGGCCAGAGAAGACCGCAGCATCAGGGCGGAGGGCTGGTGAGGAATGGGGGGCGAAAAATCTGCGAGCTGCAGTAGTGAGAGTGGGGGGAGAAAGTGGTGGTTGTGCTTGAGGGGAGGGGGAGCCAAGACTGGAGGAGGACGTGGTAGCTTGGTTGGAAGCTGCTGCTGCAACCTTGGTCGCAGAGGAGGTGCTAGCTGGAGACTTTCTCCGATTCCTTCTGCCTACCACGATTTGGGCATAAGAGGAGGGGGATGTATCACGGTCGCGGAACTGATCGCCAGAAAACCATGTATTGCCAAGGGGGTCCGTTCAGTGGCCGGGGCAGGAGGTGGGTGAGAAGGGGCAGATGGGGGTGCACAGCCCCTTTGGGTCATGCCAGGAGGGGGAGGGATGGTGTGAGTAGTAGTGGAGGTGGGAGGAGGGGAGAGAGTAACATGGTGGGCCAGGTCACGAAGCTCAGAAAGAATTGAGGCCTGGCTGGGTGCAGCGGGGTTAGCTGGTGGGGTGGAGATGGGTAAGCTGGCACTGAGAAGTGCGACTGCTGAGGAGAGTGAGTCAAGCTAAGAGCCAAGGGCTGAGATAACCCAAAGAGCGACACACAGGAGGGGAATCAAGGTGATCTCTCCAGTGGAGAGGTCATCGAGGTCGGAGGGAGAGATGGATGGTACCTGAGCGCAGGAGAAGTTTATAACTTCCTTGAATTCCTCAAGGAAGGAGGAGAGGAACCAGAGGTAAGGGGGAACGTCTACTGTGGATAGAGTGGCTGAACATGGTGCAAGGGCAGAGGTGAAAAGAGGAGGAGGAGGGGGATCGGCTTGCGCTATGACCAGGATTAGGGTAAATGATGACCTAGGAGAGAAAAGGTAAGAGTAGGATCATAGGAACCGAGTACACTTTTTACGTGGTGGTGTAAAATGTAGGTGCAGGAAAATAGGGGAAGCAAAGTGTGTCCTACCTACTGGCTGTTTTTTTTTCTTTTTGCTTTTTTTTTTTATATCATATATTTGTTGTTAAGGTACAAGAACTTGCATGCAGCGCTAGCTATGGTATAAATAAAACCTTACTCCCAAAAACCCAAAACAAAGGAAACCATCGGCACATAGAAGCTCCAACTGGGCAGGTAACTGTCCATACACCTTGTAGGGTAAACTCAAGTAACGAAAAACCAGACAAGGAAATATACAGAAACCAAGACTTCAATTAAGGAAAAACCCAAGGTTCTACAAACATGGGGAGGAGAAAAGGGGGTGGGCAGGAGTCC
>QFET01001653.1:0-25056 GCA_003316355.1 Tuber calosporum
GGGTGTGCAGGAATGAGGGGGGCGGTAATAGTGGTGGGTGGGGGGGTGAGTGCGACCTGGTGGGCCAGGTCGCGAGGCTCTCAGCGGATTGAAGCGAGGCTGGGGGCCGTAGGATCTGTTGTGGGAGACGGGTTGCGTAAGCCAGCACTGAGAAGTGCGACTGCTGAGGAAAGAGAGTCGAGCTGAGCGCCAAGGACAGAAATTGCACGAAGGGCGCCTCATAGGAGTGGGATTAGGGTAATCTCTCCAGTGGAGAGGTCGTCGAGGGCAGTGGGGTTGAGAGTGGGGACCTGGGAGGATGACAAGTTGATGACTTCCTGGGTCTCGTCAAGGAAGGAGGACAGGCACCTGAGGTGGGGGGGATGTCCACTGTTGAGGCAGTGGCTGAGGGTGGTGCAGGAGCAGCGGCAAAAAGAGAGGTGAGAAGGTGACCAACTTGGGCCATGACCGGTCTTAGAGTACGCAAGGATCTAAGCGAGGAAAGGTGTGGATCGGATAATGGGAACCAAGTACACTTTTGACGTAGTGGTGCAAAATTTAGGGGCAAGAAAATAAGGGAAGCGAAGCGTGTCCTAACTACAGGCAGCTTAGAGGTCCTTATATAGGCACTCTTCCCTCAACCCAAACCCTGGTGACTCATATCTATGAGTCATTCTTTGAAATCATTTCAGCTGAGTCCTATGAGTCACCAGTTCCGCATAGCAAACCAATCAAAACTCATAAATCAAGTCATATGCACTAAAGTAGTCACAGTGCAAAACTCATGACTTGTAATATAAGTCATGTGTTAAAATCATTATATCATATGACTCATAAGTATGAGTCATGCGCACAATCAACAAATCACACTATAACAATAATTGCACTAGTGTGCATTATGTGAAACCCAATGACTAATAATGAGTCAAAGTGCGAAATCTAAAAGCTTTATGAATCATATCTATGAGTCATGTGAAATCCTGCCTTGCCTAGTCACCAATCGTGATAATAGGAGCAGAAGCATCAATTGATAGGTCTTTAATATACAAGGCAAAAGATATGGAACTAATAGTGTAACCATTCAACTTGTAGTATTAAAGATGATAGTCCTATGAGGCTTGAGAGTCCGAATCCTTAAGGCTTTGCAGGCTCTTTAAATACAAAAGATTGTAGCTAGGAAAACTAATCAAAAACTCAAACATCTTGTCCAACAAAATGCTAACTGAGGTAGCATAACAAGGTACCCATATTCTGAAAACAGAGGACTAAAAGCGACTTGATGGAGCTAACAAAACAAGTAATGGAATCCAAACAAGAAGGAACAAGAGATCGCTAATACCATACAAATCCAATAGGTATAGCAGGAGGAGAGCAATACCCAAATGTGTAGAAGCAAGGAGGGGTAGTGATAAGCGAAATAAGGAAAGAATAACTAGTGAGGAACTCATAACCAAGTAGGAAAGAACAACCTAATAGTATCGCTTATCTGATATAAACCCAAATAGGTAATAACCAACACTAAATCAGTAGCAATAGGTGAAATCTAGTAGGATTCCGTTAGAGGGTCAAGAGGTCAAGATGTGTCGGATCAGGTGTAACGATCAGGGAATAGAGAACTTGCCTATCCTTGAGTCCTGATCAGGGTTGAGGAACTGAGGTGAGAGACAATATAAATACCAGTCAAGTTTCTGATTGTGGTAGAAAGGGTGGCGAAGAGGTCATGGTCATGATCTTGAATGTAGACCAAAGGGATACAGTGAATGGCCACATAAGTGGCATATTGGACGTGGTAAAAAGGATGCCATATGTTTCCCTCACATGGAAAGCCTAGTTGAGGTAAAGAGAGAGGGTGTCAAAGTAAGGGGAATATGAAAGGGTGGGGACTGAAAGGGCATGGCCTAGGAGAGAATCAGGGCCATGAACATTAACCGTAGCAGTAAAGAAGCGGTGCCAGAATCAATTAGTCTCATCCAGGACTAAGGCAACAAGGTCAGCCATAACGCCGGCGAAAGTCTAAGCATCTGCTCTACACACAAGTAAGCAGTAAAGAGTGTAGAAATCTCGCAACGAGGAAGGCAGAGAGGTTGGAGTCTTTTACCTGGTAGCAGGAGCTGGATAGGCAGCTTGAGAAACCTGGGCGACAGTGGGGCCAGTGGAAGCCGTTCTACCCATGCCATTAGGATTTCTTCCTCCAACTCTGCCAATGACAACCTGGAGGATGCCAACCGCAAATTTGTTAGACCACAAAGGACCTGAGGGGACAAAGCCGTATATAACAAGAGGAGGATTAGTGTAGGAGTATAGAACCATAAGTGGAGGAGGCGGGGCAGGAGCCTAAGCGTGGGGAGGTGGTGGAAAGCAGGATAACCAGGAGGACCCGGAGGCCCATGCACTAAGGAACCAGCAGGAGGGACAGTGGATGAGGGAAAGGCAGGCTGTAGATGGGTAACACAATATGACAAGTCATGCAGACCTGTGTGAGGGGAAGCATGATCTGAGTGGAGGGTGTCCAGACCCAGCTGAGCAGGTGGTGGAGGCGCAGGGCGATAGCGAACCAGGGTGGTCAAATCATCCAACCTTGCATTGCCTGAATCAAGGCAGAGAATGGCGTAGGCGATAAGGGACAGGAGGTAGGTTTCCGCTGTGGAAATGTCATAGAGGTCCTTGATTGAAAGAGTTGGGACCTGGCATTCACGCTAACTGATGGAAGAGGGGGTCTCATATTGGAAGAAGGAGATAAATGTAGGATTAAGGGGAAGGGTAGGGTGCGTATAGCTCTTATAGGAGGGAGCCAGTGAGGACTGTACTGAGGGAGGGTGAGAAGACTCTATTACCTAGGCTCAGGGACGTTAAGCCAAAGCGATAGCAGGAAGGAGGGGTTCGTAAAGTTAAATATGTTAACCGAGGTGTTGAAAATGTAGGGGCATGCAATTAGAGCAAGTAGCGCATGTCCTATCCTAGCTACAGGCCATTACTTTCTTTTTTTTTTCTCTATTTTCTTTCGCTTTTTTTTTTTTTTTTTTTTTTTTTTTTTTTTTTTTTTTTTTTTTTTTTTTTTTTTTTTTTTTTTTATATCATGAATTAATTGTTAAAGTACAGGAACTCAAATCAATCATGAGTTATCCACTAAAGAAAACCTTAAATCAAAAACAAACAAACAAAGGCAAAAACACCTCTGAAGCTCCTATTGGTGCCTTGCTCAACACACATCACCACATACGTTCAACCAACAGAACTAAACGTAACAAACTAAAGCCCAAAGAGCCAAGCTGTACCCAAAAAGGAAAAACACATTATCCACAGCAACTCAGCTGAACCAAAGCAAAGAAAAACTCTAGTTAAGGAGGATGAGGCAGAGATAAATACAGAAGGAGGCGGGCTATGAAAGTGATAGGGGATGAGTGGCAAATCCTGGGAGAGGAGAAGCGGTGCCCAGGGGCAGGCAAGAGCGCGGGGAATGCGGTACCGGTTTTGTATATAAAGCGTCCAAGGGCAACAATAAGGAAGTGAGATGACCACAATGGGGCTTCAGGTCAAATGTCCGTAACGCCGAGGAGAAGGCGTGCCTGTTGAGTGAATATTAAGGGAGAGCGAAGGATAGCATGGTTGAATGTTTAATCCGCATCCCCACAGTCGGGGAAGAGGGTAGGGATTACCGCTGAATACCAGGAGGGGTGGGCTACAAGATAGCTCTTGTGGAAGTACCTCTGCTGGACACGCCCGCCAATTAACTTCCCAAGGCCCATGAAAGGATAGTATGATAAGTGCTTCGGAAAACATTAATAGTCAGAAGAGGGTGCTGTGGCCAGCCAGTTATCAATGAGCAGATCATGGGCCTTCCTCCGTAGCGCACAGTAGGCCTAGGTCATAGCGGTAGATGTAGGAAGAGGAGGAGGAAAGGAAAGAAGGTCACTCTTAATCATCGGCGCATGGGAGAGAGAGCCCAGGAGTGGAAGCGCCAGGTGAACCAAGGCATCAATGGGGAAGTTGTATGTACCAGCGGGGAGGGGGTGAGAGTTCGCCACCTCTGTGGCATGACCTTGGGTGGTAGGCACCTACACAGGTGGTGGAAAGAATCTAACGTGCTGAAGCGGAGGAGGGAGGGGAAGTCTGGAGCGAGACAAGTAGCAGCAGGGCTGATGGAGCGAGGAAAGCAAATTAATCATGGGAGGCCTACTAACTGTGATGCGAGGCTAAACAAGCAACTGGTAGAAGTCAAGCCTCCGCTGAGAGGATCGGGATTGGAGTAGACCGGAAGCAATTACTGACCCAACTCTGAACAGAGCGCCAGAAGACCTCCATGTGGTCTAACAGGGAGCGAGAGGGGACCAAAAGGTCAGCACTATAAAGAAGAATATGGACCAAAAGTGAGACTGCCAGCCTAAGGCAAAGGTGAGGGGAGAGGCCTGACGCTAGGGGGGAGAGACGCTTAACGGTAGAGAAGTCACCAGGGGATAGGGAGTGGCGGCGGGGTGAACATCAGCGGAGACTGAGCCATCAGAGATGGGACTGATGGTAAAAAAGTAAAGAATCAATAGCAATAGGTAAAGTTTCAATATTCCCACGCTGAAGCGGAGTCCTCTAGTACATCATCTCATTCTTAGGAACAGAGAAGGAAACACTATATCAGGAGGCCCTACGCTTCAGCTGGGCAAAAATAAAGTCCAGTTAGCGAACATTCCCCTGATAGGACTGAGAGGCCACAGTGATGGCGAAATTATCAACATAGGAAAGATTAGGTCCCCTTGGGATTGAAAAATACAAAGAAGAAAGATAAATGACAAATAACAAAGGAGACGCGGGGGACCACTGCAGGGTGCCTACAGAAACAGGAGAATAGCTCTACTGAGAACCCTGGAACAAAAAAGAGCAGCAACACTCAGTGAGAAAACACCTGACCCAGGCTACAAGGTAGTGATAGACCCCTGTATGCTTAAGCGACTGGGCCAAAAAGGACCAAATAACATTGTCAAAACCCCATTTGATGTTAAGAATCATGGTAGAGACCTTGAGTCATGGACATTGAAAGGAGCGAATAGTCTGCAGCAAGGAGGCACAGGCTTGAGAGGAGGAAAGACCCAAGAGAGAGCTACACTTATTGAGACTTAGGAGACCAACAGGGCGAGTGATAGGATCGAGGCGTGAGGCAACAACTCTTTCCAGAAACTTGGACAGGGTCTGATGGAGGACAATTATAAGAAAGGAAGAAGGGGAATCATAGGAGGCCTTGCCAGCCTTATCCAGGATAACCACGTTTGCCTTTTTCAAGGAGAGGGGGTTAAAACCAAACTGTAGGAGCAGGCTAAGGAGTGAAGTAAGGAGGAGGTAGTTAGTTGCATGCACCCTCTTCCAGACAGAATAGGGAATGGTGTCAGGGCCAGGTGGAGAGCAGGAAGACGAGCGCACGAGGATGGATGCCACTTCGTCAGAGGTGAGGGGTGGGCAGTTACGATAAGGATGAAGGGTAGAAGGAAGGGAACTGGGAGGGTGGGGAGGGAAAAGGTGGTAGAGGAGGGCCAGCTTCATACCTTCTGGGGTATCAGCCCCTGGGAAAGAGGGGAATCGTAGGGTAGGGCAGCCTAGAGCTAGCCTTTTTGTAGTCCAAATGATGGAAGGAGTGGTGGTACTGAGGAGGTCATTCTAATGCGCCTTTTTGGCAGCCTTAATAGGTTTGAAGTATCCATACTTGGAGAGCCTAGCTGCATCCTGGGCAGAAGGCAGTCAATCAGGGCGCCTGGCGATTCGGGAAGCAGAGTGGAACTCCTTGCACAGGGTAGATAACAAAGGAGACCAACAGGTTTTAGACTGGAGGGAGGGGTGGGACACCAGAGAGTGCTGGCGGAGGAGAGATGACAGTGGGGAGGAATGCCCGAAGAACCAGATACTCAACGAGGAGCTTGTAGGGGGAAGGGGGGGACGGGGGACAGGAAAGAGCTAGAGATTCTCCTCTAGGGTAGGCCAATCGGTTAAAGCCAAATTAGGGAATAGGGGAGGTTGAACCACAGTTGGGTGAGCGGAGGTGAGGGTGATAGGTACATGGTCCGAGCCAGTACAGGGGAGGGGGGTGTCCCAAAACTCAAAGTAGGGGGCGAGGCCAGGGGAAACAAAAGCCAAGTCAATAACACTGGGGAGTGCACAGCCCCCAAGGAGGATGTGGGCAAAAATACCTGGTGTGTTCAGAAGTGAAAAGCTTAGGTCAGAGGCCCTGTCGGCATAGGGGGAAGAAGCACACAACTCATGGTGGGAGAACTCCAGTAAGGGGTTACCGATGTAGGTGGATGTTGAAATCTCCCTAAGTGAGGACAGGAGAGTCTACAGAGGGAAAAATAACTATAGGAACGACTGTACGATAAGGGGAAGAAGGGGAAATCCATGTACTGTAGGTATTAGGAATACCGAAACAAGGAAAGGAAAACCCAAAAGCAACTGAGCAATGAAAGAAATCCAAGCCCTTAATGTCCCACCTGGCGAAAAAGACTGGAAGGATGATGCATCACTTTAACAATGAGGCAGATAAATAGAGGGCAACCTTATAGGAGCCAGAGGAGAGGAAAGGAGGGTGAAAGGAAGTAAACCTGTGGAATGCAGGAAGGCGACCCATATACACAGGAGGATCATGCAAGCAAACCACAGGGAGGGGAAGGGATAAACCTGCAAAGGAGTTAATTAAGGAAAGAAACAGATCCCAGCTCCCAAGGCTGTTGTCTTGAATGAAGGATAGAAGTGAGTGAATAGAGGGGGAGAGGGAGGCAGGGCAGGCATAAGCCGTTAGCAGACAGAGACCGAACCACGGGGAGAGGATGGAGTTGGGGAGGGAGCCTCTAAGGGGGGGGGGCAACCCTGCCAGAAGTGGACACGCTTAGGGTGTGAAGACGCACAATAAGGAGGGGGATGTTCGAGCTGGAGGCAAGTCAGGAGGGACCTTGAGGTCCTTCAAGGCCGTGGGGTCTCCGGGTCAAAGGGGGGCTTTAGGGATGGACTTGCAGGTTGAGTAGTAGTACCAAAGGGAGCCGTGGTGGTTGGGGGCCCCAAGGGGGCACAATCATCCTCCGCAAAGTGTATGGAATGCGGAGAGGGAGAGGACTGTTGCTGTGATGAGGAGACGAGGGCTGTGCGTAGTGGTGGAGCAGGGCAGGAATGGCAATTTCAGTGCTTGGCGGAGTTTTCCCTGACACAGTTTGCATACCTGGCAGGTGAGAAGATGCAATAGTTAAGGACGGGTTTGAGTTGTTTCCCTTAGGGCAGGAGGGGTTGAAGCCGCGGTGATCAGCTCCAGTGTGGTGTAGAGAATACTAGGGGCACACAGGGTGATCCACCTTACACCTGAGACCAACTTGACCAAACTTCCAGCAGTTGAAGGACTAAGTAAAGGCATTGGAGGAAAAGGCCCACTTGGAGCTATGATTCTGCGAGAAGAGGAGAATAGAGGACCCAAGCGGTGAAGATCTGTGGGGTCAGCTGTGACGATCAGGGAGGTAGAAAACTTTACCATGCTAGAGTCCTTGTCGGGGTTAAGGAACTGAGCAGAGGGAATGGAGAGACCAGTCGAGTGTTTGATGGAGTTGGAAAGGCTGGCGAGGAGGCTATAGTTTTCCGTGGGGAGGTAGATTAAAGGGAGGCAATGAATGGCCACCTGAGTGGTATTAGGGGCGGGGTGCAAGGCAAGCCATGGATTATCTCCAAACAGGAAAGCCTGGCTGAGGTGAAGAGAAAGAGCATTAAAGTAAGGGGCATATGAGGGGGCGGGGACACACCTGTCACAGCCAAGGAGTGAAACAGTACCACGGTTATTAACTGTGGCAGTGTAGGAGCAGGGCAAGGAACTATTAGCCTCATCGAAAACAGATGCAGCAAGGTCGGGCAGAACGCCAGCAATAGTGTGAGCATCTGCTCTGAACACAGGCCACGAGCGAGTAGCATGAAAACGACGTGATGAGGCAGGCAGAGGAGTGGGAATCTTTTCTTTGGTGGCCAGAGGGGGAGAGGCGGACTGGGCAACCTGGGCGGCGGAGGGGGCTGTGGAGGCCATAGCACCTATGCATTTCCTGTTTCTCCCTCCAGTACGACCAACAACAATGTGGTATGTGCCAACAGAAAGTTTGTCTAACAACTGAGGACAGGAGGGGCAAAACCATGGATGACCAAGGGGGAGGTTGGAGGAGGAGGAAGTAATATCAGGAGGAGGAAGCAGGCCAGACGCCAGAGCCGGGGGAGGAGGGCGGAAGGCCACGGGATGAAGGGGACTGGCTGGCCCATACCCTAACGATGCAGTAGGAAGAACTGGGGTGTAGGAAGGATGGGCTGTGAATGGGTAACCCTATGTGAAAGGTTATGCCTGGATGAGTTAATTGAAGCAAGATCTGGGTGAAGGGTGTCCAGACTATTGCTGAGCCGGTGGAGATGACGCAGCGGAATCGCGTATCAGGGCAGCAACTCATCGAACTTAGCATTGACCAAAATAAGTCCATGCAGGGCGGTGTAGATGAGAGGCAAGTGGAAGGTCTCCGCAGTGGAAAAATCATAGAGGTCATCTATTGTAAGTTGCGGGACTTGCCCCTCATGCCAACAGATAGCAGCGAGGATCTCACTGAGGAAGGAGGAGATAAAAGCGGAGTTGAGGGGTAGGGTGTGGTGGGGAGAGTCCAGATGGAAGGGAGCATTCGAGGACTGGACTGCGAAAGGGCGAGTAGGCTCCATAGCTTGAGCCTCGAGACGCGAAGAATAAGCAAGGGCAGGAATGCGTGCTTCATGAAGTCAAAAACATGAACCGAGGTGTTGAAAAAGTAGGGGCAGGAAAATAGGAGATGTGAAGCGTGTCCTAGCTATAGGCGGTCTAGAGGTCCTAATATACCCAGTTTTCCCTCAACTCTAACCATGGTGACTCAGACTTTTGAGTCAAATGACCTCTATGACTCACTGTGAGTCATAGTCAGAAATCGATCAGCTGACTCTTCTGAGTCAACTTCACAACATACTAAATCCAATCATAACTCATAAAACAAGTCAGGTGGACAAAAGTAGTTAGATGCGCGAAACCCATAACGCATACTGTGAGATGTGTGCAAAAACTCATTACATCATATGACTGACAAGTGTGAGTGATGTACATGGTCAACCAATCACAATATAATCATATTTGCACTACTCTGAATGATGTAAACCCTGTGAGTCTAAAGGAGTCATAGTTCGTAATATCCAACTCTTGTGACTCACAACATGCGTTATGAGAAAACCTGCCTTGGTTAGTCATCAATCGTGACATCAGCCCTAATGAGCCAAGAAACTATCATATCATCAAACCTACGACTATGCCAGGACCTCAAATCTGATACACAAGCACCCTGGGCCCTATATATCCTCATTTGGAAAAACACTTAGGAGCACTGCAAACATATCTGGATGATATGTTAAAACAAGGGAAAGTCTCCCCCAGCAAATTACCTCCATGAGCACTAATACCTTTTGTGCTAAAGCTAGATGGACTTCTCAAGTTGGTACTTGACTACTGCGGGCTTAACAAAGTCCATATCCATAGCCAATTTCAACTACCTCTTATGAAGGATCTATATGACTATGCTAAAGTGGTAACTATTTTGACTAAGCAGGATCTGAAGGATGCTGATTCAGGATCCATATGGGTAAGGGTGATGAATGGAAAATATCCATTCGCATACGATACGGATTATAAGAAGATAATATCAGCCTGTTTAGTCTGGTAAATGTACCAGCCACCTTCAAGTCAATAATTTTAAGCGCCCACGATCACCGCCTGTCACTCGCACTAAACGAAACGCCAAGGTATCCACCAAAGAGGTGTAAGTGAAAGATTTTCTCAGCTCGCTCTCTCTCTCTCTCTTCTCTCCACTCCTTAATTGCAGTATTCCACTTAGTTGCCATTTACGAGTTCAAGGCTTCTGTATAAGATGTTGGCTTATCAGGGTCGAGGCGTCTGGTTGCAAGATATGCTTCAGGCTGATATCGAGTAGAAGTAAATTTTGCTGCATTGGCTCGGCGGGGTCTGGAAGATGCCGTAGGAACATTAGGTGAGGGTATGCGAGTAGGTGGTAATGAGAGAGGAGAAGTCAACAGTATAACCTCTGGTTGCTGTGCAAGTTTTGTACCCTCTGGGGTGACTTTAGAAGTCTCCAGCTTTACTACAGCTTGAGTTTCCTCAACACTGTCCTCCACAAAATCCAATGCTTCTAAATGTTCTTCCTCCTCTTTCTTATCCGATTGCTTAATAACTCTTATATCTCTTGCAATCACGATCTTCTTTCCAACTAGTACCTGATACTGGTTCGTCCCCTCATAGTACACTACTATGCATCTTTCTCCGTTATTCACCCACTTGCTCCGCTTCGCTTTAGGAATATGGTTTAAGGTAGGTGTACCAAAAGGAATAAGGTGGGACAGACTAGAGTGTTGGTTGGTCCATAGCTTATAGGGTGATGTATTCTTGGCCACAGTAGGGCTGCGGGTATGGAGGTATACAGCAGTGTGGATAGCTTCTGCCCATAGGGTATCGGATAGCTGATGATCAAGGATCATTGCTTTGGCTCTTCCAACCAAGACCGGTTGGTGCGCTCACTGACTGCATTCTGTTCCCGTGATTAAGGAGCTGTTTTCTCATAACCAATGCCAGATTCAGTAAAAAACTTAGCAAACTCAGGCCTTGTCTATTCTCCACCATTATCACATCTCAGAGCTTTAATCTTGTGATTATGATAGTTCTCTACAAGAGCTTTATATTGCTTGAACTTAGCAAATGTCTCAGACTTCTGCTGTAGCATATACACTATGGTATAGCTGGTGTAGTCATCAATGAATAGGAGGTAATAGCGAGAGCCAGCCAGAGATGCTGTTTTCCTGGGTCCAGCAAAATCAGTGTGAATAAGCTGAAGTGGTGCAGAAGTTATGCGAGTAGCGGGGGATGAGTTTGGAGTCCGGGTTTGCTTTGCAGTAATACAGCTAAGACAATTAGGGTTGGTGCGATTACCAATGATAACCATCTCCGGATGGTCCTTGGCAAGTTGTTTGACTTTATCAAAGCTGATTTGACCAAGGCGGCGGTGCCATTCCTGTAGGGTATTATTTCTGACAACAGTTTGGGCCTGATTTGCCTCTATAGGTTCTGTATCTGTTTGGAGAATATAGGCATATTGTTCAAGCCTGCCAATACCATGGACTTTCTTTCCATGCATAATACTGACTGTATTATCAGAACTGAAGCTGACTATTCCTCCTGCAGCTTGAATGCAGCAGACGGACACAATTCCACTGCTTCCTATTTCAGGCACATAAAGGACTTTCTTCAGAATAACAGGATTTTTGATCCCATGAACTACCAGACTCAAGAGGATATCTCGTTCTCCCACTGCTGTCATGGTAGCTCCATTTGCAATAGGGATCGAGGTTTGGATAGGGATAAGGCTTTAAAACTCGGAGCGATCGGAAGTCATATGGTGAGTGGACCCGGAATCCAATACCTATTGTGACCATGAAACCTTTGCTAATTTTTCATCCATCGCAGTCCATGCCTGGGCAGATCCACTCTCAGAGAGTGGTAAATCACTATTAGCTCTATAACTTTGGCCACTTCCACCACGCCTTCCACCTCTTCCTCAACCATAGCAGTTCCTTCTGTGAGCCTTGGGTTTCTTTGAACACTTATTTGCCCAATGTCCTTTCTCTTTACAGTAGAAGTATGTATTTTTCCCAATACTCTCTTCTCTGCTTGTGCTTTCAGGTTTTCTACTACCACCTCTGCTTCAGTAGTCCTGCCTTGGAGGCCTTCTTCCCCTACCGGCATAGAAAGAATTGGTTGCCTCACTCTCAGTATCGCCTCTGGTCAACTACTGGTGCTCGAGGATTAGGCGATCACATATTTCGTTATAGGAGGAGGATTCATAGTCTGAGTTATTCCAAACAGAGTTTCTGAATGGGTAGTAGGGCAATGGTGGTTTCGACAGTAGAAGGTATTTTCTCTCCTTTCAGCTTGGACTTCTCTAGCAGCAGCTAACTCAAGAAAGAGTCTTTCAAGATTAGAAATATAGTCAACAAGGTTATTTTTAAAATACTCTACCTTGGACAACTCTTCGCACAGGAACCATATCCTAGCCTGGTCTTTCCCATCATAGCGCTTATCCAACTTTTCCCATAACTGTTTTGGATCTCGCACCTACGCATATAATTCGCGATGAGCACTGTCCAAAAGTCTGCCTAACATTCCCCATGCCTTGGTGCCCTTTTCTCCCCAGCTGATCGCATCCTCAGTAGGTGCATCAGTATCGGTTTCTGGATATTCAAAGGTTCCGAATACAATATACCAGTACCCTTCTCTGCCAGAATGTCTATAACAGCAAGCCTCCATTCCTGGTAGTTGGTAGCCTTAGAGAGTGCCTCAATACCCAGCGAAGCTGAACATGAACCTCTTGGCCTGCCAAAGACATTTTTTAGGTAACCGGAAGGTGGGATAGGGTTTTTAGAGACCGATAAACCAGCGCAGTGAATTTGGGCCGAATTTAAAATTTGACCTTGGTGACTTTTCGGCGATAGCAGGGCGGTGCATGGCGAGCGGGAGATTCTAGGGCACTAAGGCAGCTGCTTTTTTCCTATTTGGGATCGTGGAGACGTATTAGTAAAGTAGTAATGACAGCGGGCTCATAACCTTTTCAGTGCTCACGATCACTGTTGGTCACTTGCACTAAACGAAACGCCATGGTATGCACAAAAGAGGAGAAAGTGAAAGATTTTCTCAGCTCGCTCTCTCTCCAATTCTCTCCACTCTTTAACTAAATAGGGAAAACACAATCACGATATATCCATCCACCTCAGCGATCACGATATCAATCTTTCCTCTTTAAAGCAAGCCCCCCAGTTCTCTTCCGTACTCTCTTACTAAAAAGAAAAAAAACAAACTCAGATATAACACATAGTGGCCTTTGCCCGCATGCCCCTATCCCCACCTCCCGGCTTCCTTCCCTTCGTTCTGTTAACAAAGGAAACAACAATGACAAAAGAACCTCTAGTGGGAAGTCTGCTCATTCCTTCTGTATCCGGATGCTAACCAAGAGCAGAAAAACAAACATCGTCTTATGGCCACTATCCGTATAACTCCCGCTACCAGTTGAAAGAACTCCGCCACTCTCCGAACCTCTATCACATACCTCTTTCCCGCACCTTTGCATACCAACATATAAAAGACAAAAGAACTCTTAGGTAAGTCACCCTCTCCTTTCCGACTCGTTCCCGCTAACAAAGAAAAGACAAAAGAACCAGCAACACCATCCATCGACCTTTAACCCCCATTCCCGTTACAATATCCCATATTTCCCGCTTCCCTTCTCCACCTCTCTTATTACTAACAAAGAAAACAACAGAGAGACAAACCAGAGCCTATGGACTTTCTTCCCATCTGCGCAAATACATTTCCCACTCTAGAATGCTTGATCAGAACGGCTGCAGCGGTGGAAGAACTGTCCACAGCGAAAAGCAAATAAATGAGGTGCAGCTGACAAAAGACAGGCGGCGGATAATTAACGGCTTCTTTCATGTGATGGGGCGAACTGTGACCAAACAGCAGAGGATGGATGGAGGGCTAAGGACGCTGGATAGATTCTGGTGGACTGTAGACGGTGGATGGGGGATGGTGGATAGTAGATGGTGGAAGGTATGGTGGTGAATAGTGGACGGAGGACTATGGACAGAGGACCAAGAATGGAAAATATAATGATAGAAGAAACTAAAAAAAGCATGCCGAGTAGCATATGGGATTTCCAACGAATAATGACTATGATCCTGAAGGATATACTTGATAAAGGAGGGGTAGTATACATTGCTAATATACTTATATACCTTAAATCTGAGAAGGATTATATCACTTGAGTAAGGAAAGTATTAGAAAGACTGCGAGAATACAGAATGGCTCTCAGGCTTACAAAAGTCCATTACAAGTGACAATAGTGCAGTTCTTGGGGTATATTGTTGCTGCAGATGGAGACCCTATGAGTAACTATAATGTGGAATACATCAAGGCCTAAAAACCTCCTACCTCTGTTGCTGATAATCTAATATATATGGGCTTCGTCAACTTCTACTCACGATTCATAAAGAATTTCTCTACAATATGTGCACTAATTGCAGATTTGCTTAAAGTGAACACTAAGGAATATGTTTAGAGAGAAAAGCAACAACTATTGTTTGCAGAGCTCAAATGCAGATTCATCTTAATGCCTTTATTATGTCATTTCCATCCAGACAAAGAGAGTGCTATGGAAATACATTCCACGGATTATGCACTAGGATGTGTCCTCTCTTAATGCTTGTACCAAAAGCCATATCTGGTTGCTTTCTATCTACATAGGCTGACTCCCGCCGAACATAATTATAACATACTTGACAAGGAATTATAGGCAATATTGGTTGTGTTACAACAATGGCAACACTATTTGGCTGGGACGTATAATTTTTTGATTTTTTGATTATATCATATATTCACGGTTAACGTACAGGAACCTGCATGAAGCGCTAGCTATAGCATAAACGAATCCTTAATCCCAAGCGTGCAAAACAAACGAAATAACCGCACAAGTTCTCCCCTACTGATGACCATACTATCACCACACCCAACAATAGTGACTAATTGAAAAAGTATAGAATGAAATGATATCAACAGAAATCATAACCGAAAGGAAAGATATAGCAGGAAAGTCAAACCACGCAGTCTGGGTATTACAATCCTATGCGGTAAGCTGACTTGCAACAGGTAACTACTTCTCTTTGGGTTGGATGAATATGACCAGGCTGTTGTTATAGTCCGGGATGGGGCCAGGCGCTAATCTCACCCACCAGGGTAGGAGTACTATTGCAACAAGTAGTACTAGCCGAGTTTCCACTATTGCTCTTGGGCCTATGCCTTGGTTGTATGGATAGCCGAACCCTATGGTTCCTATCGCACAACGCCAATAGAGGTGTGGAGAGGTAAAGAGGTCAAGTAATTGTATAGGAAAGAACTTAGATGGTTATGTGAAGAGTCCTAGATACAGGCCACCTAGAGTTCTTATATAGGCACTTTTCCCTCAACCCTAACCCTATTGACTAATACCTATGAGTCACCTAACCTTGATGACTCATATTGAGTCATAGTATGAAATCCATCAGCTGACCCCTATGAGTCAACTGCACAACGTTCCAAATCCAATCATAACTCATAAAACCAGTCATGTGCCCCAAAGTGGTCACATGCACGAAACCCATAACTCATAATGTGAGGTATGTGTGAAACTCCTTATATCATATGACTCACAAGTGTGAGTCGTGCACACGATCAACTAATCACAATATAACAATGATTTGCACTATTGTGCATCATGTAAAACCCCATGACTTCTAATTACTCATAGTGCAAAATATAACAACTTTATGACTCATAACTATGAGTCATGTGAAATCCTGCCTTGCTTAGTCACCAATCGTGACATTAGCTCTCCTCTCCGATCAGCCTGAGTGCCATCAAGCTCAAGGTCCTATCCTCGTCAGGCTTTCTCCAAGCCTGCGCAATTCCTTTTTCAACTTCCGAACGTGATGTTCGGCGTGCTGCCAACCTTTCCGGACCTCTTCCAAGGTTAGGTTTGCCGTTCTGATGGTTAGATCTCGTTCAGCAATCATCCTCTGGTAGGTTTGCATATCCTCTCTTTGGTTCCGAATTGTGGCTTCAGCGTTGCCAAGTTGGTTTCTTAACCCCTCGATTTGTCGTTCCAGACATCCCACCTCTGGGATAGTATCTGTTTCTTTGTTACGCCCTCCTCTCTCCTCAACTGTGTCCTCGCAGTTGCCTTCCTCTTGCGTATGCGGGCATCCATTTAATTCAGAGGGGCTCCTTCCACCATGCGTATTGGGTAGTAACCGGCAAGCATTTTGTCATGTCGATGTACACGGCAGTTGTCCTTGAAGCAGTGGATCCAGGACGATTCCTTGTGGGGTTGTTGTTGTTTTCGTATCTTTGGTTGTTTAGGAAACCAATTACTTCTTTCCTTATCGCGTAAATGAACATGGCAGTGGTCATCGTAGCAGGCAGTCTATGAAAGAGCGTTATGTTCTGCCTGCTTCTGTCTTTCCTCCTGCATTGCATATGGGGGGCTGGTTGGTGTGAGAGCTCTTGGGCTATCGCCCCAACCGTTGCCGGGTGCCAAGGTCGTTTCCTCCATGGGCTCGATCTTGACTGTAACCCATTCTGGGTTTTCTTAAGTACCGCTGATGGAAATGTTCAATAGTGATGCTGGAATTGTTGAAGTTCTTCGCAGGGTACCAGGTTTTGTCGTGTTCTGGTAAGTAGCCGGTCCACTTGGCTCTGTATTGTTGGCGTCTTCGGTGTATGGGTGAATCAATAATTTCTTCGTGTTCATACTCGCTTTCTCCTTCTATCGCGATTGGAGGTAGTGGTGTTTGTTTTTGTGAGGGAAACTGATTGCAGTGATATGGTTCGAGAAGTGAGATGTGGAAGGTGTTGTGGACCTTCATCTGTTGGGGCAAGGCCAATTTATAGGCACTTGTGCCTACATTCGTAAGGATCTTGAATGGTCTGATTTTCTTGAAATCCAGCTTCTTACATGGTCTTGTGGTCGTTATGTTCCTTGGCTGTAACCAGATCATGTCGCCTGACTGGAGTTTCGAATCGGGTTTTCTGTGTTGATCGTAGTTTTCTTTTTTGTCGTAATTGTGCACAGACCATTTCCTGACATAGGATATAGTGCAGCTGACCCATCTCTTCCTTATCAGTCCTTTCTTTTGGTATCATGTAGCCAATTGCCTCATGCTCCGGGTGGTGACCATAATTAGCATAAAATAGTGTGGTCTTTATTGTTTCCTGCTTTGCGTTGTTGTATGCAAATTCAGCCAGTGGTAGAGGGTCGGCCCGGTTTTCTTGTTAATAGTTGATGTAAGCTCGTAGGTATTGTTCTAGTATGCCTTTTGTCGTCTCGGTTTGTCCATCGGTTTGAGCGTGGAAAGCGGTACTCAACCTCCGTTCTATCCCTAACGATTTCTTCGTTTCTTTCCATAGGTCCGATGTGAACAAGGTTCTTCGATATATGATGATATCCTGCGGCAGTCTATGTATGTGAAATATTTCCTTCAGGATTTCTTACCCAAAGTCCTTCGTATTCATATCTTTGTTGCAAGGGATGAAATGACTCATTTTCGTTAATCAGTCGATCACTACCATTATGGCGTCATAACCTGCTGATATCGGAAGTTCCGTGATAAAGTCCATTGCTATGGATTTCCATGGTTGGTGGGGTGCTTCGTTTGGCTACTGTAAGCCGTATGGTGCATACCGAATTGCTTTCGTTCTTTGGCAGATATGGCAGTTTTTAACATATCGTATAATATCCTCTCGCATCTTTGGCCAATAATATTGCCGAGCTAGGAGGGTGGTAGTTTTGTTTGTCCCTCCATGGCCTGCTGTTGGTGCATCGTGGTTGTGTCGTATTATCATTATCCTTATCGCTTCTTCTTCGGGGACCCAGATTTTCCCTTGATACCAAAGGTATCCTTCCTTCCATTCGCACGCTCCAACTGCCACTCCTTTTATCTCCTTGTCTCCTCTTTCCAGGGCATCGTGGATTGCCCTTATTTGTGTATCAGTTTTGCTTGCTTCACTAATTCCAGCGTCATCCTCTGTAACCCTCACTACTTCCATTGCTTCAAAGTAGTGTTCCATTGGTAGGAGGATCCTGTGTTTCTATCGAATCCTTTCGTCGTCTTTTCCAGGGATGTGTTCCGCCCTTCTTGTTAGAGCGCCTGGTTTTCCTCCTGCTTTTCCAGGTCGATATTGTATCTTGATATCATATTGGCTGAGTATTTCGCTCCAGCGAATTTGTCGGTCATTGCGTTCGTTTGTAGTGGTAAAGGGTACCATATTTTTGTGGTCGGTAAGTACCAACACTCGATGTCGACTTCCTTTTGCATATCTTCTCCATTCTTTTAGAGCTTGTACAATTGCTCACAGCTCTTTGTCGTATATGTCGTAGTTGCATTCTGCAGGCGACATCGTTTTTGAGCGGTATGCAACTGGTTGCCAACTTCCATCGTTCCCTTTTTGTGATAATATGCCAGAGCATATATATTTTGATGCATCAGTCTCTATCATGATCTCTTTCTCAGGGTCATAATGTACCAGGACTGGAGCTGATGTCAACCGTCGCAGTAACTCGTCGAATGCTTTCTTTTGTCGTTCTGTCCTGTTCCACTTGACGTCCTTCTTTGTGAGATCATATAAGAGTTTCGCTATACGACTGAACCCTTCTATGAACCGTCGATAGAAGTTGCAGAATCCCATAATGCATTGAATGCCTGTTTTGGTTTCTGGTGGCTTCCATTCCCATATGGCCTGGGTTTTAACAGGGTCGACAATGACTGCTTCTTTGTCGATAATGAATCCTAGGTATTCCGTTCGTTCCTTATGGAACTCGCACTTGGATGGCTTAAGTGTGAGTCCCTCCTTTCTCTAGGCTTCTATAACCTTGCGGACTTGGGTTTTGTGTTGTTCCAGGTTTTCTGAATATATCAGGATATCATCCAGGTAGACGATACAGCAGATATCAAGAAATCGACCCAGGATCTGATTGACCAATATTTGGAAAGCTGCAGGCGCATTTTTGAGACCGAACGGCATCACCATAATTTCGTATATTCCATATTTTGTAGTGAATGTTGTCTTCCATTCGTCTCCATCCTTGATCCTGATATTGTAGTAGGCATTCCGAATATCCAATTTCGTGAAGATTTTGACTCCTAGGAGTCGATCCAGTGCTTCCCCTATCAATGGCAGGGGGTATCGATCTCGTTTGGTGACTTGGTTGTGTCCTCGGTAGTCCACACCGAGTCGTAGTTTGCCATCTTTCTTCTTCACAAACAGGATTGGGGATCCACCATTTGCATAAGAGTCCCGAATCCATCCTCGGTTTTTGTTGATGCGGATGTATTCTCTCTGCTCTTCCAAATCTGGTTCTCCTAATAGGTATAACTTATTTGCTGGCACTGTTTCCCATTTCTTGAGGTTGATTTCCAAGTCCACCTTGGGACGATGTGGGAGCAGCCAAGTTTCTTCTCCTTCCCTGAACATGTCCAGGTACTGGTAATATTGCCTTGGTACGATGTTTCTGGTATTCTCTTTTTCTTGTCCTCTCTTGGCCTTGATGGCTAACTCGGTGCGGATATTGATCGCTTCGATCCGACTAGGTTGGTTTGTCTCGTATTCCAATATGAGGATCCCTGTAACTACGCCCCTTCGAGACAATTTGCCGAAGGATGTGACCGTGACCTCATTGATCTCGTTTATTTGGCGTTCTGATTTGTCAGTACTTCCAAATCACGCTTCGCCTATCATAGTGGGAGCCAGTTGCTCCACTTCTTCGCATTGTCATATGAAAATCTTTTCACAGATTGACTGTACGATTCTATTTCCTGGCTCAACTGTATAGTCGTCTTTTCCCAGGTTAACCAGTATTACCTTGATCTTACCTGTATAATCGGTATCGATTACTCATGCGTTGACAGTAATCAAATGTTTAACTGCCAACCCGCTGCGTGGAGCAATCCGCCAATAGGTGCCATCGGGTAGTTTGATGACTATTCTGGTACGGACAAGTTTTTGTTCTTTTGCAGGTATCATAACTATTTCGCTCACATATAGGTCGTGTCCTGCTGCCTTTGCTGATCCCTTGGTAGGTATAGTTTCTGTTTTGTTTAACTTTAGATTTTGATGTTCTGGACATCCTTGGCCTGGATCTTAGAGAATTGCATAGTTAAATTCTCTTCCTAGGCTTCTGCTCCGGGGTCTAGGTCTACCGCTAGCGAGCTTTCCAGGCATACTGTTGTACACCTCTCGCTATCGAACGTAATCTTTTGCTTTCGCAATTGTACTTGTAGTTATGTCTTCTTAACCAAGGCAGCCCTAACACTGCCTCATGGTTAGGTAGATCTGCGATTTGGAAGGTTGCCACTTCCCTATAGCTGCCGATGTCCATAGGTACTTCCGCTATTTGGGTAATAGGTCCCATCGCGCTTGGCTTCCCGTCCGCAATATAGATTTCCTGTATTTCTTTGGCTTTGTTTGTTCGTATGCCGTATTTGTGGCTGAATTCCTTGTCAATAAAGTTTTCTGTCGCACCCGAGTCAATCATGCCGTTGATGATGACTGTCTTGTCCTTGCCATGTAAACGCATTTTGACCATGGCATGGTCTTTTTCTTGTTCCAATGTTTCCGTATTTGTAAGTGCCATGTAGATGTTACCGATTCTGATGGTTTTGATTTTGTTGTCCCACAGCCCATCTCTTACTGGGGACTTTCTTCGTTTCCTGACTCTTCAGGTGTTTCTCTAATCTCCATTTCGTGTAGGTTGGTTGATGGATTCCAGCGATTATTGTTGGTCTTACTGTTGAACTGCCTGGTATGGTCCTTCTCATCTCTTGTATTTCGGCAATTACTGAATCTGTGCCCAGGTCTGGCGCATCCCAGGCATAGGTTGTTGCCCCTTCTTCTTGTAAATTCTGCTCGTGAGAGGTTTAGTCGTAGGCATCTTCTGGTAGCATCCATGTCCATTGGGTCGCCTCGGGTTTCCATAATGTTGTCCGACTTCCAGATTCTGTTATTATTCCGGGGCGTTTCCTGTTGTTGGATAAAGGTACTGTAGTGTCGTTGGAGGTCCTTGATCATGTTGATCTGGTTTTCTTTTTCGATAGCCCATGCTCCCTGGGCATCGATATTTGCCGGTACCATGTGGTCCGCTGCCCATGCGTCTTGGAGCATTCGGTTAATTGCTTTAAGGAATTGGCGTCTTAGTGTAACATCATCCTCATTCGCCTCTGTAGCTGTGTGGCGAAAGTAATTCCAATATTCCGTGACTGGTTCTTTGCCTTGCTTCAGGCGGTCGAGCTTGGTCCTAGCTGGATTTTCCGCATCCACATCCACAAACTGCTCTTTGAGGGCTGTAGTGAAATCCTCATATGTAGTCGAGTTCTCCGGCTTGCGTCCTTCTGCAAATGCGGTTATCCAGCTTGCTGCTGCATCCCTCAGCAAACTCTTGACGTAGGTGATGCGTTCCGTATGTCGTGATTCTTGTGTCGCTTCAAAGTATAATTGGCATTGCACTAAGAAGGTTCCTAGTTTGGTCCTTGTTCCATGGAAGGTAGGGGGTTTTTTGACCTTGATCCGGTTGTTGATTGTTCTCTCTGGTTGTTTATCAGGGTTAGGATTTTTGGAACTGTGCAGTTGTATATCCTGCTAATTGAATTCCTGCTCCACCACCGGCAGTTGCTGGTCCCGGGGCTGACATCCTTTCTGGTCTTGGGGTTTCGGGTTCCAGAGATAGTATTGGAGAGGGAGGATGAGGTGTCACCAGACTTGCGGTTCTTTGTGACTGGCTTCGGGATTGATTTGTGCTAAGTGCTCCTTCGAGTGCTGGACCAAGGGTTGAGGTGTCGATTTCTCCCTCAGTGAGATCCAGGTCGTTATCTGTAAAGTTCGCCGTTTTTTCTAGTTAGGTGTTGCTTGGTAGACGCAACCAAATGTTACGATCCTATGCGGTAAGGTGAGTTGCAACTGGTAACTACTTCTCTTTTGGTTGGATGAATAAGACCAGGCCGTTGTTATAGTCAGGGATGGGGCGTGGCGCTAATCTCAGCCACCAGGGTAGGAGTTCTATTGCAACGAGTAGTACTAGGTGGGTGTCCACTATAGCTCTTAGGCCTATGCCTTCGTTGTATGGATAGCCGAACCCTATAGTTCCTATCGCACAATGCCAATAGAGGAGTGGAGAGGTAAAGAGGTCAAGTAATTGTATAGGAAAGAACATAGATGGTTGTGTAAAGAGTCCTAGATACCGGCCGCCTAGAGTCTGTATATAGGCACTCTTCCCTCAACCCTAACCCTGATGACTCATCCTATGAGCCACCTAACCTCGATGACTCATATTGAGTCATAGTATGAAATCCATCAGCTGACCACTATGAGTCAACTGCACAACGTTCCAAATCCAATTATAACTCATAAAACCAGTCATGTGCCCCAAAGTGGTCACATGCGCAAAACCCATGACTCGTAATGTGAGTCATGTGTGAAATTCATTACATCATATGACTCACTGTGTGAGTCGTACGCACCATCAACCAATCACAATATAACAATGATTTGCACTATTGTGCATCAGGTGAAACCCCATGACTTCCAATGAGTCATAGTGCGAAATATAACAACCTTATGACTCATAACTATGAGTCATGCAGAATCCTTCCTTGCTTCGTCACCAATCGTGACACTGGGTCATAGTCAGAGGAGGAGGAGGCAGCGGTAGAAAAAACAGCAGGCAGGCATGGTGGGTGGGAAGTTCGTCCGACTAGCGCGGATGTATGACGCAAGACCAAGGATCATGTCCTGGTCGGCCCAACGTGTAAGCCATGGTCCATGGAAGAGAGCTTCGGAAGGTAAAGCTGACGTTCTCGGGACTTGGAAGGGCAGTGCAGAATCGCATGCTCAAAGGTTTCATCCTCTGAGTCACAGGAAGGGCAGGTGGGAGAGCGATCGGCATCGTTCCATGAGGGTTGCACGGCGAGATAGCTCTTTCCGGCGCACATTTGGTGAATTTGCCTAGCTGTAAAGCGGTCGTGGCCCATGAAAGCATGTGGGTGTAGGGACGGCTTGTACTGGTAGTGAGGAGGGGGTGTGGACAGGAGTTTCCAATCAGTGAGGAGGTCCTTTCTGAACTCCTCCTTCATCAATTTGTAGGACACAGCACCTGGGATCGGAGGAGGGGGGGCAAAGACAGTGCCTGGTAGGAGGTGGGAGTTAGCTGTGTGAGTTTAACACTGTCCGGTGCCACCTTGATCAAGAGGTAGCACATCTTATCGATTGGGAGGTAAGAGCGGATAGCAGGTATGGGCCTTGGTTGGTTCCAGTTGAGGGGGATGTAATTGGCCCTAAGGCACGAAGGAGGTGGCAGTAGGAGTCCCCTGCCCTAAAGTTGTAGAAGGATAGAAATGATGGAGGCAGCCGGTATGCGACTGGGTTGAACTCAGGAGGGGAGCAGGCCAGCCATAGTGCTGCTATCCTGCGGCGATGGGGAAGGAGCGAGTTGAGAGGGGCGAGGCAAGCCTGACAAGGAAGGATGGATACTGGAGTCGATATGAAGCAGTTAGTGACCCATCGTTGAACCTTGCTCCAAAAGACCTCCATCTTGCTCATCATCGTAGCGTTGGGGATGAGGAGGTCAGCTCCATAAGTGAGGATTTGTAGCAGCAGGCCCATGGTCAGCTTGCAGTTCAGGTATGGGACTATGCCTATGAGAGGAGGAGAAAGTTGTCTGATGAGACCGAAGGCCCCTTGAGCGAGGGCTAGCCTCTTGAGGAAATGGGTGGAGGTTTCCATCGCCGGTGAGAACCAGTATCCTAGCTATCGGACTATGGAAGAAGGGTGGAAGAGACTCCCATCGAGAGAGACAGGAGCCAGTGAGGGGGGAGAGCGATCCCTTGGACTTCGCCAGTGGATGCGTTCCGTTTTGAGAACGGAGAAGGAAACTCGAAGTGGGGTTGCCTTCCTGCAGAGGCGGGTGTAGTAGTGTTGAAGTGGCTGCGTGTTCCTCTGGTATGACCCAGACCCAACAGTGACAGTATAATCATCAACATATGTAAACATAATCCCCTTTGGGATAGACAAATGCAGGGAGGATACATAAATTAAAAATAACAAAGGAGAGATAGGGGAGCCCGGGGGGGCACCCACTTGAACAGGCAGGAAAATATTAGGGGAGCCCTGAAAAATAAGGCGGCATTTGCGGTCAGTCAAAAAGGAAGGAACCCAAGAAACCATAAAATGAGATACGCCTTTGGCACGAAGTAGGGAAGATAAACAAGTAGAGGAAATATTATCAAAGCCATCCTTGATGTCCAGGAAGAGGGTAGAGGTCTTAAGGCCTGCACGTTGAAGTAGGCGGACTTCATATCTAAGGGCAGCATATGCGTCAAAAATACTGAGGCCAGGAAGCGAGCCACATTGGTTTCGGTGGATGAGGCCAACGGTACGGGCCACATTAGTTTCGGTGGATGAGGCCAACAGTGCTGGCCATTAGCGAAAGGCGGGTTGCCATTTTCCTTTCCAGAATCTTGGAGATAGTTTCTAGGATGACAATGACCCGAAAGGAGGAGTGGGAGTTGTAATCAGGTTTGCCTGGCTTGTAGAGGATAATGCCATTGACTTTTTTAAGAGAGGGGGGGTGGACACCATAGGTCAGCAGGGGACCTAGGAGGGAGGTGAGGAAGGTATGGTTGATATTATTGATCCTCTTCCATATACCATAGGGGATGAAGTCAGGCCCAGGGGCTGAGGTGTAGGGTCACAAATCGTGACTTAGCAATATGGAATGTTTCACATGACTCACGATTTGTGAGATCATTTATGATTATGATGTTTGATTTGATTTATTGTTTCATGACTAACGATTGTGAGGTCATATGATGTTATGACTTTCGCACCTGACTACAAGTATGAGTCAGGGGTTTCACGCATGTGACGCTATTAGCACACATGATCTTTTATGGAAATTGGATACTAGGGGGATTGTATACTACGACTCAAATTGTGAGTCATAGGACGTTTGTGATACTATGACTCACACGGCAGTCATATTAAAGAGGTGACTCATAGTAAAGTCACCAGGGTTAGGGTTGTGGGAAGTGCGCCTATATAAGGTGGGTCACGGACACAGATAGCTAGCTCTTCACGCAACCACCTAAGTTACTTCCTATGTTATATTTTATCTATTAGTTCAATCAATACTTTATTCTTATTACCACTATCCGTTTTATATCACCGACCGAAAGGTGATTCGAGAAACATATCGCTAAGGAGCAGTCGCACGGGCTAGTAGTGGAAGGACTCAGCGTCCCTAGGCGACATAAGGCTACGAGATCTGAAGAAGCGGTAAGACGAGCCGTACGTATCGTTACCTGTTGCTGTTAAGGAAAGGAGTGTGCCTTGTCCGGCAGACTAGGGATAGGTTTGTAACATTTGGTTGCGTCTTTTGC